>WSXT02064853.1:0-12517 GCA_011762715.2 Neuroterus valhalla | reverse complement strand
GGCAGTAATCCGCCATATTCGCATCGCTCAAGAGGCGGCGAAAGTCGAATTTTCGTTGCACGTGTTATGAAAAGAAACTAGTCTCTCGTTTCGCTACGAATAAGAACTAGTCCAAATTCACTTTAGCTAAGTTTGGCGACGCAAACGATGGACTATTATTCGTCGAAACACCCTTTATAAATATGATCCCATGATAAATTTACTGCTTTAAATAGTGATCAGACTTTTTACTGATAATTCAGTGATTCCAGACTCATTTAGTAATAAATTTTGTTACACCAGAATAACACATGTGAGACATAACCTCCAAGTTTGACAGTGAAGGGTTCTCATTATTATTTTGATTTTGGAGAAAAATGATTCCGTAATGAAGTGAAATTCAAAATTCTTGAGCTGTCTGTGTGTTGAAAATGTTGTGAAAAAAATGTACTCTAAATCGTATCGTCATTCAGAAGAATCAGAACTTTTCACCTATATTGTATTTATTTACATATATGGGTTTAACGTTCTTACTATGATTATTTGATTGAATGTATATAATAAGATAATAAATCAGTAAAACTGCTGAATTCATATGGTGCAATACTGCTAATGTTCAGAAGTTCTTGTTTTACTGAATGAAGAAGTAACTTTTCACTGATTTTCAGTGACCCATTGCTAGCTTTTTGAATCAGTGAAATTCCACTGGTAATCTGTGACATTTAACTGATTCAGACTTGGAGAGTTTCTCACGAATTCAAAACCCTGATTTTTGTATTACGGCTTATACAATAATTTAGGCTAGTATAACTGTGGAACAACCATTTTTCAAGATTTTTAATTGTGTAGACACTTTTGCGTGTTAACGACATTCGGTGATAAGTGAAAAGAGACTTATTCTTATACGCACGAAACGATAGACTAGTGCTTGTTTGAAGTAGGACGATAGTCGCTTTTACAACGATAATGGAACTAGAGCCTAATATTCGTAGAACCCATCAAAGTGTTTTTCACCTTCACTGGGGCGCGATTTTGGACTTAAACATTTTTTTGTGGGACAAGAGTCTTATATGAGTACTAGTTAGAAAATGAAATTCTTATACTTCTATTCTCTCTAGCTTGCAAACAAATTTTCAGAAAAGCTTCTACTTCAGATATTCATTTGTCTCTTGCCTGGTGCATTAGTAGGATATATTAGAATCATGATGGAATCACTAGTATAACTGTAAGAACGGTCACGTCGCGTCGTCATTTCTGATTGAAATGTTAACACTTGCACAGCTTATTAAAAATAAGCATAGTCACGTTCTAGTAATCTTGAAAGAGAAGAAATGTCTGATAAGACGTAGAACTCTTAAGGAATCAGATAAACGTAGCTGTAACTCCGTAGAACCAGCGGTCGCTTGAGTGGCTAAACGTCGAAGGTTGCTTCGAAGGTCACGAAGGGAGGAATAAAGAGAGAAGGCACTAACCAGAGTTATCGAGGTGCATTAGGGAGCGCGAGCTAAACGCCATTAAGGTTATCTGCTTGTGGCGTTACTTACAAACTAAATTTAGTGTAAACTTCAGAAAGGGAAAAACAACAGAATTTAGAAGAGAGAATTACGCAATTGTCCTCATTAGTGGTCGTAAAACCTTTCCATGGAGCTACCTTGTTTTGGGAATCACAGCGCAGACAATTAGTAGGAGCAGTAATACTATCATGAACATTCGCTCCCCTTGATTGCGAAACCTCTAATAGACTTCTCTATTTCTCCGTTTGCTCAACTTATACTCTCTAGTCTGAGTTAGCCAACCTTATTATTTATTCTTCAGAACTCAAGAGTGGATTGCCGAAAAAGAAGTAATTTATGATAATTTATTTCCACTCATTTCTTTGCAAGCAAATTTCTACAGTTAACCGAGGCAATCCTTATGCTTAGCCTTATTGTACAGCCAGGTATCGAGGAATTTCTACGATTAGTCGCATGTGGCTTATTCAAACAACATATTTGTCCTAAAACACCGATCCGACATGGGTTGCTGATAGATCTCTCTAGCAATCACCTAGGAGGAGAGCTCTACAAAGCCATCGCAAGTCACGATTTACACATAAAGACTTAAGATAAATAATAAGCTTAAAGAAAGATCCATATTCTTTAGCACAACCACATCCACTTAACGAAGCTCTTTCTGGTTTTTCCCTTTCTCTCCACCAAACCGTATCCCGGAATACATACTTTGTTTTCATTAGATCCATACCTCTTCCCATGCAACGTCTTGTGTTTTATGACATTTTATCATATCTATTCGCTTCGGAGTCTCATTCACACATTCCTACCGTTCTTTCCTTGGTTCACTTCTAGGTATGCTACCATACATCTTCTTTCTTCCTCTTTTCCAATTCTTCGAATAATTTTTTGTAATATTGCATAATGTTGCTTATTTCTATTTACCTTAATATTGGGCGATGTCAAACAGTTCTCCCGTTATCTCATGCATTACTCAATGTCCTATTTGCATTTCTTATTTTATTCCATCAACTTTCAAAAAAACTTCATGTTTTCTGTAAAACCCTTTATTGCATTCTAAGATCTCTTTTCTTTTTCTTAAACTTTAATTTTCACTCTGACATAAAGATTCCTTTTCCACTCCACTTCCATTTTGTTTTTCATGGGCCACTCCATGTCGGTCAGTTTCACCTTTCCCGGTCAGAAATCCTACTTAATGAAATTGCAAACTCCTTTCTACGCAAGTTAAATCATCATTTTATTTTACTGATATACTGCTATTTCCTCTGGCCTTAATCTCGAACTGCTCTTTATCTACATGCTATCTTATCCCTTCCTTGAAGTTTTTTGCATGACCCTCAACGAATTTATTTCATTCATCGACCACAATCTGATACTCCGCTGTCAACCCAAATGTTAAAACTGATAATTCTCCTAAATTCCTTAACTTACTTCCCCTCCTAGCGCTCCTTCAAACCTCTTATGCGCCAATCTTTTATCCTAACGGAATTCATAATATTATCACATAAAAAAATGGATAAGAGAAATGGATGCTAAACAAACCTCAAAATTTCTTTTGCATCTACAATTTTCACCTTCAGTTTACCTTTTCACAAAAAAAATTCAACCAATACTCATGTCTATCCCGATTGATATAATATTACCAAAAGTTTTGCAATCGGATTTCTTTGATTTCGTATAACATAGTATCCTGAATCCAAATGAAGTATTTATAAATGTGGTACAGTAAATTTACTGAACATATAACGCATATGCATATAAGACTGTCACAATCATAGCAAAATGTCTGTAAAAATTCATATAAGTGTTCTTTTCCTGATAATAGTGATCGCTTAGCCACGAAGGCTATGAAGAAACAAATATATGGGACTCCGTGCTTCAACCGTGAACTTTGTCTTGTGTAAAGCAGTACAATCACCGTCTTGCATATATTAATAAGCAAGAAATATTATCAAATACATCGCCACGTATCTTCGATAAAGCGTGGCGTAAATAAGACCCAAGTATCGTGTATACTTCAGTTTTTAGAACTTCTATAAAATATTATTTCAATCGAAGATTCTCATTATAGTTGTCTCGGTCAGTTCTAACAGATGATTCCGTTTCACCATCCGCAAACCAGAATATTTTTCTTTGAGAAATAACGTAATCCTCTTAAGTTCTTACGAAAATTCTTCAAAAGAGCTGATTTGAAGTTCTCATGACACAACTTACTTAATGAAAAAGTACATCCCATTTCAGATGATTTCATAATCTCCAAACAAGCAATGCTTACAAAAAATCAGTGATGAATCATTTTTGTCAACGCTTGCTGTCTCTTTATAAAATGTAAAAAGAAAGGCGTGAGAAGGAAAGTTTGATGAAGAATGTAAAGATCATTTTCTTTCCTCTGCTCGTATTTAGTCTCTTCTTGTTCTTCCAAAGATTTTGTCATCAGATCGAGTGAAATTTAGAAGTTAAACTGGCATTTCTTTTATTTGGAGGCATCATATCGTAAGGATCAAGAAAATATAGATAAAAATAGGACATCATGACAATTGCATAGAGGATGAACTGGCGCAAAGATTGTCAACGCATTTGAAGGAAGTGTGTTTCATATAAAAATGGGTATGAGCAGATATGTAGAGTTTTACAGAATAGAAAAAGGCTTGCTCTATATAAAGAGGAATGTGTTCATTAGGCGATGAGCGGGTGAAGTGGAGTGGCAGTTAACGTAGCGCACTCTCATTTACATAAATTGATTGATTTTCAGTGTTATTCTTGCGAGACGACTCTTCCTCTTAGAGGGTACCGAGTTGAGAATTAGCAAAATTTAAAAAATCCCTTTTATTGTCAAGATAGGCATTAGATGAGTTTGGCACAGCCTAAAACAGGGATCAACCTGAATAAAAGATGTGAGTCGGATGAGAAGAGTCCTTGTGAATAGGGATTTTCCTTCAAAAGTAGGATATGTGAGTAAGGATGATATTTTCAACAGAATATGTTACTCTATAGTCGGACAAAACAGTGAGGGTAGGGTAAATTATATAGTGCAATTGAATCTCTAATCTTTCGCAAATCTTCAAACAGAAGTGTGAGTTACTTGTATTTACATTATTACCGTGAATTTGGAAATTAGAGAGAAAAAAAATATAGGTGGAGGTGAGTATACATAAAGGCAAGAGGAATGGGGGGGGGGGCGGGGGAGGGATGCAGAGGAAGGTGGTAGGAAATAGGATTGGTTGGCAGTCCGAGTACTACCTTACAGTGAAAAATCTGCAAAATTTGAAAAATTGGAGCTCCTCGCACCAAAAGTTTGATAGGAAAGATGAGAAATTTTACAAATGGGTGGTCCTCATTTCACTTTTTTCGAACTCATTTTCGCCAACTTGGGCAAAAGCTGCGAATACTAAAAAATAGAATCTCCTGCAAGTTTCATCCAAATAGGTTTGAATATTCACCCATCGCGCAAGACACACAAAGTTTCCCATTAGAATCAAACAGGGGGGGGGGGGGGGATATTTAGCAATATAGCATTTGCGTTATTTCCACATTAGCCAATAACCATCATGTCCAGCTTCAAGTATTCTGATCGACAAGAAACTTTCATTGTCTAAAATTTCTAAAATGGTTAATTCAGCTTAATGCGATTTTTACCACAAGTTTTTCCAAATTGTTATATACATTCGTAATGATTATTTTCAGTTGCTGTATGTAACTTTAACGTAGCGGTAACTAAAACTGCCCCCCGCCCCTTTGTTCAATGTTACGTAATACGTGAACTTTCCCGTTAATCATGTGACATATGAATATGAAATTCATGTCGTTGATAATAATATTAAAAATAAATTCTTCTTACCTCTCACATTTATTTAATTTTATATCTTGATCAAATTTATTCTGGTTGTGTTGAATATTCTGCCCAAAATAAGTGTTCACGTTCCAAAAACGAATTTCTTTCAATTTTTTGGTAAACTTAAATAACCAGCTTTCAAAAGGTACCTACTCTTGCATAGTTTGTTCCAGGTTTAATTAAACGTTTCTGTGCAATGTACACAATCTTAATCCAATGTGGAATTTCAGGTGCCTGAAGTGATGAGTAGATATTAACTGATTTGACTGGACTTTTAGGACATTTTATTTTTGGGTATGTGAACTAGGATTTGGAGTAGGGGCGAGCGATTTTCAAAGCATTACAAAAAGCCGCTCCGTTTTACATACACTGGTGTTTCGCTTTACTGAGGATCTCGGTCGTGGATGAGGGGGTCCAAAGGAACTAGCGCGACAAACTATATTTTTTCAATAATTAGCCTCCATTATAAGAAAGTTATATCTTTTATGATGAAAAAAATCTACGTTTGAACCATATACATATAATAATATGATGTAATCCCACTGAAAATAGTTCATACAGCCGCGTTTACATTGTATCTTTGATCACTTTACTGTGAAGGACATTGAAACCATATTCTAATAGCTCACAATGCAAGAGATCACTGGATAACCGCGATCTTATAAAATACTGTGTTACCCGCAATGATTTCCAAGATCCAAATACAAGAATTACATGTCTCCGAATAATACAGTCTAATATCTACCTGAAAATAGCATTCCAGTCCAGTTCGCGTTGTCTGCCTTTTTTTTTGGATGCAATCTCAGCATATTTTTTACATATTTTCTCGTATAAACAAACATTGGTTCCTAGTTCTGCGACAAGCATTTGTTCTATCTGCTTGACATCTAGACTTTCCTTATCAATCAAGCGTGGTAATTCTCGCTTTGTTCGACTTTGGTACGTTTCTGTAATGAATGTGTGCATTTAAATTATACATCATAATGTTTAAAAACGTGACATGAAATATTTACAAATACGTGTAAGTGAACCTTCTTATCAGATACCAGATTTAAAAAATGAAAATTGTTCAGCAGAACTGGAAAGACCCCTGATAATTCTATTATCTCCTGTACTAGTATGATACTGACGAACAAAACAAGCAAAACAGTAACTATAGATTCAAGACTAAATTAAGAGATGAGCGTGAATGTTTTCGTCTCCCTGCCATTAAAAACCATGTAATATTTTATGTTAAAAGGAATAAATTACGTTTGAGTTTGATTTATATTATTTCCTCTGTGATTTGAAAAAAGTATATTATTCAAGACTTTTTGCAGACATTTGGAAAGTCTATCTTATGAAACGAAGTTTGAATTTCTTTTGAGTCTCGAACAAGAGAAAAAGTTTTCGATGCCTATGTGCCCTGGTAAAAAGGTTCATTCTTTCTGCCATAAAATGTAATCCTTGTTTATGTTATAAGGTTTTTTTATGTATTACACAACATGCATGGAGGCGGATCTATTCTTCTCAATTACATGTTACAGTTAAACTTGTTGCGCGATAAAAAAGCTTTCGTCCTATTTCTGTCTTTCTTACGGCATCGGAAATCTTTATGGAGCCAATAGGGATATCTTTACTAGATTCTTGAAAAAAGGCGTGCTTAATTAGCCCAAGTAGTGAAACTTTTTCTAGAAGGTTTTTGTTAACATGTCCTGCATATTTTTCCAGATTTTCAGGGTTTCGTGGGAAACATTTGTAATATTGTGTACGCTTCTATTCATCTCTTGACACACCTACAGAAAAACTTTTTCAAGGCTACACCCTAAAGGTTTCATATCCACCCTACAAAATGACAACTGACTGATAAAAACAAATAATGTGAATCATAAATTCATATATTCTCCATTGATTTGATTAGCTGGCGGCTTATAGAATAACAATGTACATTCGGAATGTTGGCGATGTAGGAATATAATACCAATAATTGCACATGAGATGGGAATGTATTCTTATATAAATACTTGTCAGACATGATTTCTGAAAGGTAAATGTGTTTTCATTCTTCCACAAACTCACATCTTATTACCAAAAAAAAATTTTACGTCGATTTCAAAGGATAGTTTTTCTGGAATAAATTTTTATAATCACGTGGTAAAAGTTCATATGGAAATGAAGAATGTAGGTTACATCTCCACACCCTTGCAAGGTCATTTGCAGTGGCAGCGGGAGCGGAAGGAAATAGGACACCCTTGGGATTATCCCAGAAATAATGTAGGTGGCATTCCTCCTTTTTTAGAGCGTCTCATCAAGGAGTGATGGTAAACATGTGACTGGTCAATGAATTAATTTGAGTCACACCTCCACTCCCTTTCAACGTCATGTGGAGGGTTAGCGGGAGGAAGTAGAATACCCCTGGTATGCCCAGAAATAATGTAGATGACATTCATTCTATTTTACAGGATCTCATGGAGGAGTGATAGAAAAAATGTGACTGGTCAATGAAACAATGTACGTTACACCTTCACTCCCTTGCAACGTCATGAGGAGGGGCGGCGGGAGGAAGTGGGAAACCCCTGGGATTACCACAGAAATAATGATGGTGACAATCCTTCTATTTAACAGTGTCTCATTGAGGAGCGACAGCAAACATGTGACTGGTCAATGAAATAATGTGAGTCACACCTTCACTCCCTTGCAACGCAATGTGGAGGGGTAGCGAACGGAAGAAGGACACCCCTGGGATCACCCCATAAATAATGATGGTGACATTCATTCTATTTTGGATGATCTAATCGAGGAGTGATATAAAAAATGTGAATGGTCAATGAAACAATGTACGTTATACCTCCACTCCCTTACAGCGTCATGAGGAGGGGAAGCTGGAGGAAGTAGGACTTTCATGGCATGACCCCAAAAATAATGTACATGACATTTCCTCTATTTTAGAGCATCTCATCGAGGAGTGATTGTAAAAATGCGACTGGTCAATGAAATAATGTGAGACACACTTCTACTCCCTTGCAATGTCATGTGAAGGGGTAGCGGGAGGAAGTAGGACACCCCTGGGATTCCCTCAGAAATAATGTAGGTGACATTTCTCCTATTTTAGAGCGCCTCAACGAAGAGTAATGGTAAAAATGTGACTGGTCAATGAAATAATATACGTTACACCTCCACTCCCTTGCAGCGTCATGTAGAGGGGTAGCAAACGGAAGAAGGACACCCCTTGGATTACCCCAGAAATAATGATGGTGACAATCCTTCTATTTTACAGCGTCTCATTGAGGAGTGATGGTGAAAATGTGACTGGTCAATGAAATAATGTGAGTCACATCATCATTCCCTTGCAACGTCATGTGGAGGGGTAGCGAAAGAAAGTAGGACACCCCTAGTATTACCCCAGAAATAACTTACGTGACTTCTCTTCTATTTTAGAACGTCTCATTGAGGAGTGATGGTAAACATGTGACTGGTCAGTGTGATACTGCAGGTTCCACCTCCACTCCCTTGCAACGTCATGTGGTGGGGACAGCAGAAGGCAGTAGGATAGCCCTGTGGTTACCACAGAGATAATTTAGTTGACCTTCCTCCCATTTTCCAGCGTCCCGTGGAGGAGTGATGGTATGCATGTGACTGGTCAATGAATTATTGCATGTAGCATCCCTACCTCTTCCCAACGTGTCGTGGAGGGCGATCAATTCAAAATTTTCGATTTCATGTTTTGTGCATAAAATCCTAACGAGATGTACTACAAAAATTTTCAGCTACGGGTATCCTATTCTTGCTAATATAACCCTATGTATGACAATATCACCATAGCGATAAATTTCGGAATCGGTTGAAATTCTTTTGAGATTCTCTGCGCTTCTTTAGAATTATATCAAGTTTCCGATAAAATTTCCCGAAAGAGAAAATAAAAATGAGGCTGTTGCCGGAAGGGAATACTCGACCCGAATTTGTTGACTTTGTAATGCATACGTGAAATTTGCATCTCATTGACCTGGAGACTAAAGTTTAATGAAAAGTTATGTTAGAGGATACACAAGCAAGATCAATTTTTGTGAAATATTGTTATTCATATGAGCACATTAGTTGTTTAAACGTTGACGTTCCTCATCAGACATTTCAAGCCCAATTCGAACACTTCATGCATCTAGTGTTAAGCTATTGCAGCCATTACATAGTTCCATGTTTTAAGAGAGGTCGAAGCAAGTGGAATACTTTCGCTTTCTCTCTTCGTTGAATGGAATCACGTTTTCCGCGTGTTGCGAGACTACGCGAACGTTCGTCCTGCAAATGAAACACGAAGCTCGTTTTCTTTCCTCTCATCAACGTGCGTCAAATTTTGTCGGGGAATCATCAAGAAAAATGATCTTCTTGATATACGTATACAATACATCCTATTTATACCTAATTATAAGAGAGTTACGTTCGGAAATTGTCATTTTCATAATTTATTCTTCGCAATAATATTCCGGAATATTAGCTTTTTAGGTCCAGTATTTTTTATCTCAATATTCTTCACAAGAGGCAATTGCCGAAATAGAATATAAAATATTTTTTCACTTGCAATTAAGTTACACGGACTCACACGACTTTGAATTGGAAGGTACAGAATTCATTTTTTTCAAATTTAAATCTACCGAATTCCACACAATTTGTCCTAAATTGTTCATTTCCTAAAGCATTAAATGCTATAAGATTGAGACTTTGTAAATTGTATAATTCTCGAATTACTAGCGTTCGAGGTTCAAAAGTTTCGAAATTTAGATGCGTGAATATGGTAGACGTAAAATGTTTATCGTACGTGATATCGAAGTTTAAAATACTTGATGAAAACAAGTTACTTTAGTCTGACAAAGGATGCTTCCGGAGTTATCTAATGATTTGTTTGGATATTTTTCCCACTATTGTAACTCTGCTGCCAGGTCTACAGATTTTTCTCTAGATTTGATAAAATGAAGACACATCTCGGATTCCTGTAGAATTTGAAAAGAGGATCATAGATCACGTTTTGAGACCCCCTGAATCAGAAAAAATGGTTTTTGTGAAGTTGTCTGTCTGTAGTCTGTAGTCTGTAACCTGTGTACTCGAAAACTTTCGAAAGAACGATCATATTTGATTGTACCTTGGCACAATTTTTTAAGGCCGAAAAAGAAAGGACGAGTTCGTTAACCAGCCATTTCTGAACAATGGTTCTGATTTTATCCATCGGAATCGCTTTTTGAAAAATTAAAAATGCATGTTTCCGATCAAACTATGCAAGGTGCAAAAAAATGTCGAAGACCAAAATCGTTTATTTTGAAAAGATCTAAACATTTTTTCGTGACTACTTTTTTCATAAGATACATATTTTCTGTTTAAATCGTGAAAAATGTTACAAAAAATGAAAAATTCCATTTTTCAGCAAAACTATGCGAGATACGAAAAAATGCGAGATACTTCTTGCATTGTAATTAGAATTTTTACCTGTAAAATAATATGGTTTAGGCGAGAGACTTGTTACTTTTTATTTACAGCTGTTGCAGATTTTTATTCAACTTGGTGCTTTTTCAAAGAGTAGGTTAGAAAGAGAAGGTCAGACTGATAATTGTTTATTTTGATAATTGTCACTGAAGAGACTCAAAGGCAACTTCACAGAACATTCGTAAATAATCTTATTGTTAGTTAGTTTTGATATCCCTAGTTTGACCATTTTTCCCAAAAGCTTCAATGATTAACGCTATTTTAATTCATTCGAAGGATTGAAGTTAAGAGCTTATCAGTAATGATTTACAATTGTGCATCGTGGATTATGCATTTTGTGTGTGAAAATTAAGTGAATAGTTTTTTTTTTTTAATATCTGATTCTCGCAATTATTTTCTATAAAGTTTAATAAGACTTCCAGAATTTTAGTGACCTACTCTTGAACAGTTTTCTCTAAGCATGTTTTCATATTTCAGATAATTTTTTTTTAAAGTTAAATAAAATAGAATTCGTATTCCAATGCTTGTATTCTGAATACAAAAACTGAGATTGAATAAATACAACATTGTCAGATCCAAATATTCTCGAAGTATCATAATGAAAACTGTCTTTGTTGCAAACTTCACTCACATCCAGAAAAATAATTGCGTGACCAGGTGATTTTAACGACATAAAGAAATTTATTAAATAAACGCATTCTACTTCCGGAAAATGTAGTCAGGGACGCTAGGCGAAGTGACATCTTCGCACATTCAAAAGATTTTCCTCTCCTATTAGGCAAATTTTGAATGCTACATACATAAGTTATTATAAAATGTGTGTCGTAATGTAAGAACCTGTGACTATTCAAAAGCTTTTCAGGTATATGGAAGTCAATCGTTTCCTGGGATCAGGGTATTATTGATTTTTTTATTTCCACCTATAGAGCGATACTTTCCGTGATGCATACGATGCATACATACGTAGCAGTGTGCGATATTTAAAAACAATAAAACGATAGGGTCGGGTCGAGTTGCTAATCTAGATCGAAAACCTGGAAACACGAGTCGATCCGATATTTTGATTTGAAAATTCCCGAATATAACCACTTATTTATGGGAAGAAATTTATTCAAGTCAAAGACGCCTTTTTCAAAAAACAATATATTAAAAATGAGATAAAAATTTATGGAATACATGATGGCATATTTAAATTGAAAATGCGTACCTGGATTGAGAGAGTAGGCGAGTTTCTTAACAAAATTTGAAATTCTGACAGCAGCGATGATAACTGGAAATCCCACTAGTTGTACCGGAAGTTCAAAAACAGGTTCCTGTGGACTGGGGGCTCCTGTCACGCTCGCCAGTGACAGGAAGCAGCACACGAGAAGCGTTAATATCCTTGTTAGCTGCATTCTGTGCTACCTGCAAATAACATACATTTTATTCAAAAAGCTGACCAGTGTTGCCAATTCGTTTTGAAGGCATTCAGAAATGGTTATTTGTTTTCAAATTGCTCAATCCAATATAAAAAAAAGAAGTGAAGCTTGTTTTATATTGTAGGAGCCCATTTCAGGTGCAAGATCATGAACTACCAGGCCATTTCTCGATTAAATTTTATTGTGTTCTCATCAATCTGAACATTGTCTGTGACGAATAGACAGATAGAATTGGTAGATATTTCGAATATTTTTGTTTTGTTTTTCTTTGGGGGGGGGGGGGGGGACAAAAAAAAAAAAAAATAAAAAAAGGGTGTGTGGAAGGTGCT
>WSXT02064842.1:0-12517 GCA_011762715.2 Neuroterus valhalla | reverse complement strand
AGCGGTTGATCGCGGTTAAAATTATTTGTGCATATTTTCATCAACGACTGCTAGCTGGAAATATAAGATCATACGATGAAAAGTTTATAATTATTTTTATCAACAATCTTTTTTTCTTCGAGTTTCTGTTTGTTTTATTCAATTACAAAAACTGTTCGAAAGAGATTCCGTCGCTGAAAGTGTAAATCTCTTGACTTTTACATAAATTACACGACTTCTATAACAAACAATTTATCAACGCTTGGAGAGCGTAAAATTTTGCGTCTAGGAAGCGCAACTTTAGAGAGAGTTAAAGAAAATTATATAAAGATTCAGACTTTCTTTGCGGCTTTTCCGAGGTCTAAAAATGATAATAAGTGAGTGCAAACTCCATAAAACCATTTTAAAAAAATTATTTATTTCGACTCTTGACCGCTTTTTAGGCATTTGAAACGACTGTGCACCATGATTATTTTGACCCCTCCATTATTTTCTTTCTCCTCTCGCCTCCTATCTCTATATCTTTTGCCATTATTCTTTCTTTTTGTTCCTTTAAACGATTCTCATTATTCTTCTCAATGCTATGAGCCACCCCCCCCCCCCTCTCCCATCCCTCCTATGCTTAGTTCAACCCTTTTATTCTTTGCTCTGAAGTATTCCTCCATGATAATTTTGACCCTTCTATTATTTTCTTTCTCCTCTCTCCTCCTATCTCAATGTCTTCTTTCATTATTCTTTCTTCTTATCCCTTCAAACGATTCCTATCTTTTTTATTTCAGATAAAATCTTGTCTCGTCCTTCTCATTATTGTTCTCAATGCTTTGAAGCCCCCCCCCCCCCCATCTCTCCTATGATTTGTTCAATCCTTTCATTCTTTTCTTCCATTAATACTTCTTTTTGTTTTTTATCCCAAAATTTTTTTTTTTCCTATCAAATATTTCTTAATCCCCATCTTCATTCCTCCTATTGCTCTAAAGTCTTCCTCCATGCTTATTTTTACCCCTCCATTCTTTTTTCTATTAACTCTCCTCTACTATTGTCTAATTATCCTATCCTTATGGCTTCTTCCATTATCCTTCTTCTTTTTCTTTCAACGCATCCCATATTTTTCCTTCTTTATCAAATCTTTCCTTATTTCTATAATCATTTCTCACATTGTTCTTCCTGGGATAATGAGGAAATTTTTCTTCAGGAATTAACTAGACACCAAGATTGTGGATCTTATGCCTTAGAAATGTTTTATTTTGACAACGCATTGTTCGAATTGAAAAGTTTATAATTCATTCGTAATTCATCATTTTTACTGTCCCTATTTCTAAATTACATTTCTATACATAAGTGTTTAAAGTTAGAATTAGGCTAAATCTTCTTCTTACAATTCACAGAGTCTCAGATCTGAAAATCAAATATTCAATTATATTTGACAATAATTTATGCTTTTCTTTTTAAAAATGTATAAAACTCATATACAGTCGTGTTGATCTCTAATTGTTATTCAAGGATTCTCATTATTTACAGTGAATCGTGCGGCGGGATTACAAAGTGATCAACTTCTGACGAAAACCTGAATCTCTTTGAGTATTTTCTACGCCTGACCAGTGTTCTTTCAGCTCCTCAATTTTTTCCGTTCATTTTTAAATCACAGAAGTCGTGGAAAATGTGCTAAGTTATTTACAAACGTGCAGCCTCTATAAAAGACGCTAACCCTTTTTGTTGCATCAGAGAGTGATTTATTTTACTCTTGGAATGAATTTCACTCGGACTGGTCCACCAGGTCTAATTACCACATCAGTCAGGAGATTAATTTCGCTGGCTATGTCTATTGCTTCCAACTCAAAATTGTGCAGTATGTGTGCAATAAGAGCCTTCAGTTCCATCAATGCGAATTTCTGACCTGAAATCCAAATCATTTTTATTATTGATTTTATGAATAATGTGATCACGAAAATTTTGGGGAGTTGTAGAACGCCTGGGAAAGTTTGAAACAATTAGAGGGTTTTCTCTTATTCGCACCTACCTACAGTAGTTCAAAATCGAAAAGTTGGGTTCATAATGGATGTTTTTTTTTTGCTCAGCAATCAATTCTTAAGAGAATTGTGGTTTGCGATTTTTTTATTTGTTTCTCGAATCAACGATATATAAACAAATAAAGTGACAAAATTGGCCATTTCAGCTTTGTGAATTCCTAACTCAAGAAAAAATGCTGAAATAAGCTCACTATCATCCAGAATTATTGCAGCTACTCTCATAGAACAGCAATAATTCTATTATTATTTATGTTAATTATTGTAAACAATTTTTGTAAACAAATTCTTACTTTCGTGAATTTCTCATCGGAAAAATTTTTTTTTTGCTCTGATTGCTAATATTTTCCATAAGACTCATAATTTGAAACAATAAATTATCATAAGTTAACAATGACTATTTTTATGAATAATTTGTATAAGCAAATTGTTGCTTGCGTGTATTTCCCATAGGAAATTTTTTTTACTGTAATTGCTGATATTTTTCATAAGAGTCACAATTTTAAACAATAAATTAGCATAACTTTAATAATTACTATTTTTATAAACAATTTTTATAAAGAAATCTCCCGATCGGCCCTTTCCTCTCAGAAAAAAATGTTTTTTTCTCCAATCATTACTAGAGTGACATTTATAGCGATGACTAACCAACGAAATGGAGTAATAAATAATTACCGTCATTTTTATAGAAAATTTAAAAAAAACTGAGATTCATCACTTTAACATGTGAAAAGGACGGTTTTTACACTTAAATCATCTGACAATAAACTAAAAATTATTCCAAAATTTGATAGGGGATACTAAATAAAAATTTGCGTAATTGTTAATAACAAGTTCTATAGTTGGGAGCAAGAACGCTTTACTTGCGTTTAAAGGAGTCGCTTATCTTTTATTTCTTTACTATGTATATTATTTATTCAATAGTTCACCGCTAGGTGGTTGTCACTTACGTCCGCCTCACGAGTATAATGATAATTTTGTTTATATAAATAACAGAGTTATTAACAATTACGTAAATTGTTATTAAGTGTCCCCTATAAAATTTTGGAATCATTTTTAGTTTATGGTCGGACAATTTCAGTGGAAAACCGGTCCTTTTTACATATAAAAGTGATAAATCTCAGTTTTTCTAAAAAGTTGTGCATAAATATTACATAAATGATTTATTACTCCATTTCGTTGGTTAGTCATCGCAATAAATGTCACTCTAATAATAAGAAGAGAAAAAAACATTTTTTGCTAAGAGCAAATGGCCGATTGGGAGATTTGTTTATAAAAATAGTAATTTGTTAACTTATGATAATCTATTGTTTCAAATTATGACTCTTATGAAAAATATTAACAATCAGAGCAAAAAAAAAGAATTCTCCGATGAGAAATACACGAAAATATTAATTTGTTTACAAAAATTGTTTATAATGATTAACATAAATAATAATAGAATTATTGCTGTTCTATAAGAGTAGCTGCAATATTTCTGGACGGAAGTGAGCTTATTTCAGCATTTTTTCTCAAGTAAGGAATTCACAAAGCTGAAGTAGCCAATTTTATCACCTAATTTGTTTATATATCGTTGATTCGAGAAACAAATCCAAAAATGGCAAATCACAATTCTCTTAAGAATCGATTGCTGGGCATTAAAAAAAAACATTCAAATTGGTCAAGAAATACGACCTGTAGGCGATTATGAACCCAACTTTTCAATTTTGAACCACTGTGCTACCGTAGAATTACAAAAAATCGGACATTGGACCAATTTTGTCGGATTCAACATTTGCAGATGCGGAAATAATGTAAAATTTGAAAAGATTCCAAGCAACTTAGAATCGAAAAGCAGATTTGTTAAGGTTTGAAAAAAATAAGCTTTTCAAGAATTTGGCTAGGTTTCAGAAGAATAACAAATTTTCCTAAAGATTTCTGGGGAAAAAATATTATTATGAAAAAATAATTGTCAGAAAACATTTGCAGGGTTTCTGAAACATTCCAAATAATATTCCGAAATGTAGAAGATAAAAAATATGTTGCAGCAACACAAAATCTTCGGAAAAATTTAATAAGTTGAAGAGATATTTTATACTAAATCATTGCTGTTATCGAAAATATTCGAGAGAATTGAAAAATGGCATGGCATTTTTAAAACAGTTCTGTAAAACCTGTAACTGTAATGAAATTTCGAAAGGATGGCTGAATTTCTTTTATTCGCACCAACCGTAGAATTGCCGGGTCCCAAAAAATGGGTCAATCTCGGCGAAATTTGAATATGCAGATGCAAAAATACTTATGAAATTCGAGAAGATTTCAAAGAATATCATCGAAATGTAAATTTTTGAAGATTATTAAATATGCTCCCTGGGAACACAACATTTCAAATGATGTTCCGAATTCCAAACACTGAGAAGAAAGAATAATAAAAATTTTCCAGAAAAAAACCCGAGTAATCGTGAGGGATATTTAGATAATTTATTCTATTATTTGGAAAATCATTGTTGTTATCACAGCCCTAATAAGTCTTGAAAATTTTGAAAGAATTGCAGATTTTTTTTATTCGCGCCTACCGTAGTCACCGAACTCCGCAAATCGTGCCCAGTTCAGCGAATTTCAAATTTGCAGATGCGAAGACTATTACTAACTATAAAAGATTTCAAAAGATGCAGCACCGAAATGTAGATATTTCAAAATTCAAGAAAAAAAATCTTTTTCAAAATTTTGATCACTTCCAGGAAAATTCCGAATTTCCCTTAATATTCTTGAGGAAAAATGGAAATGATTCTTCGTTTGAGAGAACAAAGTTCGAGAGAAAATTTGGAAATGTTTCGAATGATTTTACGTTTCAAATAATTCCTAAAGTTTTTGAACATCAGAAACATGTAAAAATGTTACGAAATTAAAAAAAAATTCGATTGAGTCTATCCAAGCTAGGATTGCTACAATTATGTAGGTGCTAGAAAATTTATGGAATTTCGGAACAGTTACTGGGTCTTGTGTTATTCCCACCTACCGTAGAATAACCGAAACTGGAACATAGGAGCCAATTGTCGCGAATTCAAAATTTAGATTCGCTAAGATTTGGAGAAGAAAAGCTTCACAAGAAAGGTGTTAGGTTTCAGAATGTTAACAAATTTTTCTCAAGATTTCTGGGAAGATATAAAATGATTTTTCATTCATAAGGACGAATTTTTAGAGAAAGTTCGTGAATATTTCAGATGATTTCCTCAAATGTTTAACATCAACAACATGTAGAAACATCAGAGCATTTCAAGACAGTTCTAGGAAAACAGGGAAAGTCATGAAATTGTGAAAGAATCATTGATTTATTTCTTCGCACCTACCGTAGAATTACCAAACTCCAGACGTTGATTACTAATAGTACTAGAAATTGTTGGTTAATATGTGTGTGACTGTAAGAATGTTTCGAAGCCGTATTCAATCGACTGGATTTCTTAAATCAAGAGATCGAGAATTTTTTTGCTAAAGTTGGCTTGTAATGCCTGGGAAATTCATGGAATTTCGAAACAGGACTCCGGAGCGTCCCGAATATTTCTCATTATTTTTGAATATCATTTCTCATTTTCGAATTCAAGAAATAATTTTTTGTAAAAAAAAAAAACTTGCCTATACAATTCCGAGCTCCTGCACTGAAAGGAATATATGAATATGGATGTCTGCCTTGAATCCTGTCGGGTAAAAACCTATCTGGGTCGAATTTGTGAGGATTTGGCCAGAAACTGGGATCTCTTTGAAGATCGTAGATGTAGAGTTGAACGCACGTTCCAGCAGGGGCTACAAAATTTTCTGTAACGGAGAGAAAATTTCTTATTTCAAAACTCGTAATTTTATTTTATATTAACCTTAACTCATTCGATTTTAGTGAAAGTTACAAATAGTTGGAGAAAAAATAATAAAAATAGTTTACTTAATTGTAAGTCCTGTCGAATCGTTCTGGCTACGAAAGGAACGCTTGGAAATAATCGCAAAGCCTCTTTAATGCATCTTTCGAGGTATGAAAATCGTTGAATTTCGGCCGTACCCATTTTCCCATTGCTTTCTCTTAATACTTCATCAACTTCATTCCTGGCATGTTCCTTTCAAATAAACAGTTTATTCTCACTACTGTGATTTCTTAGTCCATAACAAAACACGGTTGAAATATAAGCTTATGAAGAAGAGAAGAAGGAAAAAGAGGAGGAAGGGATAATTTGGAGGAAGGAAGGAACAAAGACAGAAAGAAAGAGAGGGAGGAAGATAGAAAGTAGGAAAGAGAGAAAGGAAGGAAGGAAAACGGAAAGAAGGACAAAAAAAGAGAAAAAAAGGAAGAAACCAAGAGACAAAAAAGAAAGAAAGACAGCAAGGATGAGATGAATAAAAAAGGAAGGAAGAAGGGAGTAAGAAAGGCTGAATTCAAAGAACAGGAGAAGAGAGAAAGTAAGGAAGGATGGAAGGAAAGAAGGAAGGAAGTAAGGAACAAAGGAAGACAGAATGTATGACAAGAATGAAATGAAAAGAAAATGAAAGAGAGAAATAAAGGAAAAATGAAAGAATGGCATAGAGAAAGAAAGGGAGAAAAAATACTGGCAGTAAGAAAGAAAGGAAGAAAATAGGAAAGTTTGGAAAGAAGAAAGAAAGACAGAAAAAATGCAAGAGAGGCAGAAAGAGAGTAGGGAGCAAGAAAGGAAGAAGGAATTTGAAGAACAGAAGAAAGGGAAAAACAGAGGACAGAAACAAAAAGAAAGGAATATAGAAAGGAAGGAGGAAAGAAAGTGAGGAAGAAAGGAAGTAACAAAGACAAAAAGGAAAAAGGAAAGTATGGGAAAAAGAAAGCAATCAAGGAAGGAAGAAAGGAAGAATGTAAGTAGCAAAAAAAGGAGGAAAGATAGAAAGTAGGCATGAAAGAACGCAAGGGGAAAAGAAAGAAGGACAGGAAGAATGAAAGAAATAAGAAAAGTGAAAAAGAAGGGAAGGAACAAAGACAGCGAAGAAGGAAGAAAGTAAATAGAAAGAAAGAAAGAAAAACAGAAAGAGAGAATGGAATGAAGAAGGGAAGGAGGAAATAAATAAATAAAAACAGAGAGAAAGAAAGAAAGCGAGAAAGAAAAGTGGGAAGAAGGAATAGAAGGAAGTAAGCAGGGAATAAAGACGAAAAAAAGATAGAAAGCAGGAAAGAAAGGAGATAAAGCAAGTGGAAAAGGAAGGGAGAATGAAAGGTACAAAGGAAGCGAAGAAGAAAGAAAGAAAGATAGAAAGATAGAAAGAATAAAAGAAAAACAGAAAGAAGGGCACAAAGAAAGCAAGGAAGAAAAAAGAATAGAAAGAATGAAAGAAAAACAGAAAGAGAGGAAGAAATGAAGAATTAAAAAAGAGAGAACGGAAACAAGGAACAAAGAAGGGAGAGAGGAAGAAGTCAATGAAAGGAGTGAGAAAAGAAGCAAGGAAGGGATGAAGGGAGGAGAGAAGAAAGAAGGAAGGAAAGAAAGCAAGAAGGGAAGAAAGGTGGAAAGGAAGAAAGAAAGATGAATGAAAGCAAAGAAGAAAGGAAGGGAGAAAGACAGAGAGAATTCAAGACAGGCAAAAAGAGAGAATGGGGCAAGAAAGGAAGAAAGAATATAATAAACTGAAGAAAGGAAGAAAGGACTGAAGAAGGGAAGGAGGAAAGAAAGAAAGAGAAATAAAGAAAGAAAAGGGGAAAGAAGGAATGAAAGAAAATAAGTAAGGAAGAAAGGAAGAGTAAAGACTAGAAGAAAGGAGGGAAAAAGGGAGAAAGCAAGGAAGTTAACAAGAAAAAAAGAAAGGAAGAAAGATAGAAAGTAGGGAATAAAGGAAGAAAGGCAAAAAAGCAAAAAAAAAAACAGAAAGAGAGAAAGAAAGGCACAAAGAAAGCAAGGAAGAAAGGAAGATGGAAAGATTGAAAAAAAACAGAAAGAGAGAAATGAAGAAAGAAGGGAGAAGGGAGAGAGAAAGGATGGAAGGAAGAAAGAAAGTGAGGAAGAAAGAATGGAGGAAAAGAAGAAAGGAAGAAGAATTGAAGCAAAGAAGAGAGGAAGAAAGAAAGAAGGAAAGAACGAAAAGAATGAAAGAAATAAAGCAGGAAAGGAGGAAGGAAAGAAAGGAAGAAAGAATCTTGACATAATCAGGCGTAGCAATCCTTAATAATCTTACGCTGCAAAAATCATGTTAAGTGCTGTAAAATTAATTATTATTCACCTGAATTTCTTTGTGTTCCGCTAGAAGTGATACTGCAAAACACATACCCATTGCTGTGGTGTCATGTCCCTAGAACATAAAATTGAATTTTTGTATATATTAAGAATATGAATTCTGTAGGAGTTGATTGACAATGATTTTTTCCGAACTTTTATTATTTTTGAAATAAAGAAGAGGAAAACTTTCAATATCACGTGGCTTCACGAAGTAGTATATTTTTTCAAATTTCAGCTCTTACACTTAAAGCATCATCGAGTCCTCAAATGGAATATTTTATATTTCAATTAAGAATGCGCAAATTTCCAAATTAAATTATGAGTCAAGAAATGGAATTGAAAACTGTTTTTGTAGATCTACGGAAATTCGGAATTCTAAGGTGGAAGAAGAATTGGAATTCTTCTAGCCTGGGTTTCCCAGATCCAGCGCCGTAACTAAGCATGTGCAGGCGGTGCGGCGCACCAGGGCCCCCGGCTCTGAGGGGCCCCCGCAGATTTTTTTTTTCTAGAATCATATCATACTATGTGCACAAATATGAGAAATTAAGAAATTGTTTTAACCAAAGTATAATGCTGTTTTTAATTTCTTACGAACTTTGAACCTTTTTTTAATGGACTTCAAAAAGACTTCAAAATCACCTTTTTTTTTTAGAAATTAATTTTCAAGGGCCCTTGGGAAATCTTGCACGAGGGCCCCGGAGACCCTTGCCACGGCGCTGCCTAGATCACTTTTTAACACCACAATTTAAATGGTGAAAATAGAAGGCAATTGTAAAAGCAAATGATCTTAATTGATTATTATAAACAAAACTTGTAGACTGCATTTCGAAAGTAACTTATAGAGTAACTTTTTTGAAAATACTGTTGCTCAAAGAATTTTAACGATTTTAACTACATCCACTAAAAGAGGAGTAATCAATAAAAAACGCCTTTTTGTAAATAAAAGAAGAAAATCTTTTATTTCTTTCATTTTTGTCAACAATTACCTCGAAAATGAAAGTATCAACTTCTTCCCTAATACCCTCGTCATCGATTTGTTGACCCTCTCGATGTGCAGAAATAAGAGTATCTAACATAGCCATCCTCTTCTTCTTGACTAAAATATAGGGAAGAAAAATTTGAAAAATTAAGTACGAATTCCTGTGAAAAGAAGGACCGCCTCCTACTCCGCTGGGATCCGAACCCAGGACCTTCCATTTGTCGAATCAGAGATCCACTGCACTAACCGAATGAACTTATCAACTCTTTAAAAATATTCTAACGATATTAGGAATAGATTAACTTTTTCTTTGTAGAAAATGAAATTCAATTTACTGTAAAAAAGGAACACCTTCCGTACGCCGGACAAGTGCTCTCAAAAATTCGTATTCAATATCCAAATCTTGAAAATTTCCCATCTAGTCTGAATGTCTCAAAAACATTTTCGAATATTTTATTAGTTCGTGGAGTGTAGTGGATTTATGATTCGCAAATGGTAAAGAGAATCTTTTTTTAGAACTGATCAAAATCATTAAGCTGATTAAATAACCAATTTTGAAAAAAAATCACCGAATGCAGCGTCCTCATCCGGTTCTTCTGTCTTCCCATTCAACTTGTTCTCTCCCAATTGTTCATGATATTTCTTCCGGTCTTGGATGATCTGTCAAAACATTTTTTTTCAATTTAGATCCATCATGAAGAAAAACGTAATTGAGAATAAAAAATTATTTGTATAAAATTGTTGAATCACCCGGATAACACCGAACATCTTGCAATCGTTAAAACTTTTGTAAATTTGGGTGAAAAAAAAACATTTTCAAAACGTCGGATACTTCCGTAAATTTTTGATACTTTGACTAAAATAACTTTTTATAAATGTTTGGTAACGGTAAGACCAATCAAAATTTCAGCAGATTAAATATCCAAACGTCTCCAAAACTTTTGAAAGATATTTATCAAACGTTTACAAAACGTTTATCCAAAATTTACAAAACGTTTATCCAACGTTTGAAAAACGTTTTCGAAACGTTCTAAGAAGGTTTGAAGCTTGTTTGAACGAAAAATTTTATTTTTTTTTTATTAGCTCATATACTTTTATGGCATTTAGACCATACACTAATTTCTAATGATAACTTTTTTGTGTCTTTTCTTCTAAACATGTATTTGAGAGTCGTATATATAGTAATCACCATAGTCTCCTGACACTTTCGAGAAAGATCACGCCATCTATTGGATAATGTTTTTGATCAAACATTTACAAAACGTTTGGAATACGGTCGTAATTTCGATCGTTCAAAATTTTACTTCTCAAACTTCTTTTGAACGTTTACCGAATTTATTTTGAACGTTTTCCGAAGGTTTTAAAAACGTTTGAAAAACGTGTTGATTTTGCAATCACTCAAAATTTTATTGGTCAAACGTTTTGAAACCGTTTGTAAAACATTTTTGAAAAGTTTTGTTCACTTCAGTCTCAAAAATTAGCGGGAGTATTTAGCGTTTTCAAAACGTTTTTCTTACCGAAAATTCCAAAAATTTTCGGTTTGCCAGAAAACGTTTTAGAAACTTTTGTGTGTGATTCGGTCAGTAGAAAGAGTCAATCAGAAAGGTAAATGTGTTCGTCTGATGATGTACTTCTTTATCTACTCAACTACTTTCAGTAGAATAGGATGGGTTTAATCCGCCAATCATTGTCACGGATTATTCAAAATTAAATTAACGTAAAATACAAAAAATAATTATGATATAAAGAATCATTTATTTATCCATTAACTTACAGTGTTGGAAAATCCATGGAGAGTTTTTAATAGTTTTGACTGCTTCACTCCAGCAGATGTTGACGAGAATATCTTTTCTGAATGCAACCAAGGCCTGAATAATCTGTAATGAATTGAATAAATCTAGTGCATTAAATTTAAATTAAGTTGTCACATCGAATTTACACTGGGAAGTTGTAATACGCTTCCTTCTTATAAACTGTTTTGAGAACTTTGGTCAGTGATGCGATGGTCTGAGAGGACGAGCAGGGCGTTCTGCGAGCGCAGCAGACTTAACGGTGCCGAACCAACAAAGTGCCCAGTGGCCCTAGCGGTCAGTTTCGTATGTGTGCGTTAGTGAGTGTCGCGTGTGTTTTAGTTCTGCGAAACAGAATTTTGGAAAAAAAAGCAAGAGGCCACGTTTTTCGTTCGAAGAAAAATTTGAAATAATAAAAAAAGTATTTTCAATGAAATTTCCTCTCAAACATGATGAATTTTACCTATAAACAATCACGTGTCCTATGTCCGTAACAGCTGATCTGTAATCACTGTCTGTGGTGTCTACCTCTTCGAGCGAAGTTCCCATTGCAGTTTCTGGATAATAATGATTATTATTATTATTTGAATTTAAACAAATATTTTTCCTTATTTGGGAAGAATTTTTTTCTTTCTTACCACAAATAGCATTAAGAGTATATTTCGTTAAAAGTGGGACGAGATCCTTAACAGTTTCACCTCCTTCCGCTTTTAAATGTTTAACAAGATTTTCTCCTTGTTCTACAAAAATGTCGAGGAACTCCACCAAAACATTGAAATGAAAAGCTGGTGTTAGCATTTTTCTCCTCCTTTGCCATTTACTTCCTGCAATAATTATTTAGTTATTGAAAAATATATATTCTAAAAATATTAAATTCTCATTCTGAATGAGAAAGTATTGGTTTTATGTGAAAATTGACTTTCGCGGATTTGATAAAATCTCCACATTTTGAGACCCCCTGAGTCAGAAAAAATGGTTTTTACGAAGGTGTCTGTCTGTCTGTCTGTAGTCTGTAATCTGTGTACTTTTTGAATTTTCTAAAAAAATCGAAAGTTCCCATTTTGATCGCACAAAAAATAATGAAAAATAATCTGTGAACTCAATATTTTTCAAAAGAATTACCATATTCGATCGTGCTTTGGCACCCATTTTAAGGGACGAAAAAGACAAGTCAAGTTCGTTAACCAGCTATTTTAGATGGGAAATGAAAGAGGGGAAGCATTTTGAACATTTTTTTGGACTTTATTTCCAAGACTTAAAAATTGTAGGTACGGTTTCTCGTAGTAGGTAAAAAGTGGAGCAATTTATCCTTATGATTTTCTTTGATAAAAAAAAAATTGTCAGAGTTATGGCATTTTCAAAATTCAAGAATCTAAACAGAAAATGTGAATTTTTAGCCAAATATTGCAAGATTGAAAAGAAAGTCGGGTAGAAAAAAATGTTTCGTTTCGGGGGCCCTACAAGATCGTGACTACATCTTTTTGAATTTTCTCAAAAAATCGAAAATTCCCATTTTGATTGCACAAAAAATAATGAAAAATAATCTGTGAA
>WSXT02064831.1:0-12517 GCA_011762715.2 Neuroterus valhalla | reverse complement strand
AGTGGCAACAGAAAAGCGACCGTTTTTGGTGAAGTCCATGCATTACAGATTGGTCTCCTTATGTCTATTCTCCATGGATGCTACGGTCATTCTATCCAGTGTATAATACAGATCATCGTTGTAATACGTCACATCCGGCCTTTGCCGGCCAGAAATACTATTCGGTATGTTCAAATGATTTAAAAATGGAAACCAAACGATAATAAAATAATTCTTTACCTCATAGTCAATTTTGTTTTGAGGTAGGAAGAATCATACAATTGAAGATATTATTTGTTATAATGCATAGTTAACCTAGCTTGGGAACCAATGTTTTCTGGAAAATCAGTATCTCACCATAATTTATCATTACTTCTGACAGATGCTTGAGGTTGAGCTTGAGATGCTAGATGCTTTGGAGCCTTCGATTCGCAGCATGACTAAGCAAATTTATTTAGAAAGGGAGAGGCGCAACGAAAATTTTTTGAAGCGTTTGTTTCCTGGTGCTGGAAGTTGAGTTAATCTTGGGCCCCTTCCAGAATCTGACTTATGGATTGTAAAAGATCTATAAAAATGGTGAGTTCATTTGATATAATACGAACATGGCACATAGGTGTCAGTCTACTCTTGTTCGAATAAAGTTTCTGCTACCCAAATACACATCATGAATTAAATTCATTTATCCACCTGTGTGACAATAGCATTTCATTTTAACTAGTTATGTTTTCACATTTCAAGTTTATTCTTCAAAGAAGTTCTAAGGTCTTTCCTTTTAAAATATAATCGTATGTATTCATTTATAACCTTAAATAGACATTATTGGTAAACGTCACCTGGAATATCCTTGATATTGTAGGTGTAGAATTTATAAAAGAAAAACGTATTTTTGAACAGCGTGTTGAAAAAGATACTTATGATAAATGAAACAATGGAATAATTTTAGGTTGAAATTCGAAAAATTGGTTAGTTATAATTTCAAATATTCATAATTGGAATATTTCAAATCTGATCTTTTTAAATTGAATAAAGTTCTATTTGACAATAATTTTTAGTATAAATTCTTCTTTTATCATTTTTGAATGTTCCAAAATATTGAGTGTTCAAAATTAAATGATCTGAAATTAGTAAATTGTAAT
Source organism: Neuroterus valhalla (assembly GCA_011762715.2). Lineage (NCBI taxonomy): Eukaryota > Metazoa > Arthropoda > Insecta > Hymenoptera > Cynipidae > Neuroterus > Neuroterus valhalla. The sequence goes on along the minus strand of WSXT02064831.1, from coordinate 11,402 downwards.
ATGTCTTAATTAAAGTATGTCTTTCTAAGAAGCATACCCTATGCTTCCTATTTTCTCAAGTATTAGTGTGGGTTTAGTTATTTCTTCAACTTTTTACTTCTATTCCTCGAAGAGACGAGGCTTAGTAGACTAAATATCTTAAACAAACACAAGGATTCTTCAAGTTTACTTTTACTTTGAACTTTTGTTGCGTAAAAACGAATCGATGAACATATTAGCATAACATATTAGAATATATAAAGCAAAAATCAGATGTTTATAATATAAAAAGATAAATTATTATTTCATTCAAATAAGCTAATACTGTTGGAACTTGATATTTATGCATTCAGAAAAATGTTCCTGCGACAAAAACGAATTGTTGATTTATGCTTTGTTATAAATGCACTTAACTGAAGCATAATAATATGTCAATAATCTTCCTTATTATTGAAAGAATTATTTAATCTAAATAAAATTATTTCATTTGCACATGCATGTTCCTGCTCAAGGAAGAGGAAATATACGTATACATTAGTTTCATAAGGAAGCAAAGTGCTCCTGAAATGAGCTTCGACGTTAGTTGAGCAAATAATACAGCTCTTTTGATTAGTTATGCTCCAAAAATGTTATAAATTTTATGATCTGCAAAATGTGGATATATTTCTTAATGAAACCTCCGTTTTTCGATCATGTTATTTCAAAGTGATTTGAACTCTTGAAATTTTGTTCCAGGACCCTCTTTCACCGGGCCCTTGCCTGGATATAAGCGACGATGAACTCGTTTCCATATCTGTACGTGACCTGAATCGACAACTGAAGCTGAGAGGTCTATCCCGCGATGAGATAGTTCGCATGAAACAGCGACGACGAACATTGAAAAATCGAGGATATGCCGCCAGTTGTCGGATTAAGCGTATCGAGCAAAAGGATGAACTGGAGACTGAAAAAACTCAGGAGTACCGAGACATGGAAGCAATGCAGGACGATAATAACAGGATGCGAGAAGAAATAGAATCTTGGCATTCTAAATACTTAGCCTTGAAAAAATTTGCTTTGCAAGAAAAAATCCATCTCCCAACTGAGTTGGAAACTATGTAAATTATTACTATTTATCTCTTATAATTTCTGAATTTTCATTAGGTTTTTAGTTAAGTAAGCTCAGTATTATTAAGAATCTTGCCCCTTTCGTGATTAATCAACATAATGTACTACCACTTGTGTCCTTGATTATTCTACAGTGATGAAAACTTTCAGAAATAGATAGCATGTTGAAAAAATGTGCTGAATTTTATGGAAATATATGCAATAAACTTTTACCTTGTTGTACAAATAGAATATAACTATTTAATTATTAAAATCCTCCAGTATTCCAATATTTAGGGAATGGAGCGCGGCGTCTTACAGTTTTATTATTAGTTAAAATTCTAGATTCAAAATAAAAACTTCAAGCTGCAATGCAATGAATGTGGAGATAATATAGTAATAGAGTTGTCATGAATAGTGTTTAACCAAAACAGATCCAATAATACATCAAATTAGGAAACCTCCAACAGAAGTAGGTTTCTAAATACTCTTACTAGGATATGAATCAGTAAAAGCATATCCTCTATTATAGTATAAAAAACAAATTATTTTATTTTAATAATCAGATAATAGAATTGATAAGTTTTAAGAGTATTTAAAGATTGCTTGAATTCATTTTCGTTGAAAAAATTTCACGTTATAATTTTCCCAAGTTCTTCTATTATCGTACACGCGAGATTTATACAGTCGCAGGAAAAGATCCGTTAATTATTTTGACAAATATTTTTCACAAATAAAATTTTGTTAATGAAGACGGCGGAAAGCAACATTAAATTATTATCTGAAAACCTGAAAGAACCAGAGTTATATATTCTACTATAAAAGGAAACTATCCATGAGCGCCACAACAAAATCAGAAACACACAGTCAATTAGTCACACATAAAAGTTTTGAACAAAACTAACCTTGAAATCACGGTTTTTTTCCTCACCAAGAGGGATAGTTTTAACGGTGTCAAATTAGTTTTAAAAATAGAGCATGAGACACCCTTATGTACAGAATAATGTCTATGAAAGAAAGGCGCAACAAATTATACAGGAACGTAGAACGATGTGTCAGCTTTCTATCTTCTCATGATTTAAGAGAAATATCAGCTGACTAATTACATGAACATTGATTGAGTTACCCAAGAGTCTGTATCTTTGTTTATTAGTCACAGTATTCGGAAATGAAAATTCCTCTGGAAAACACATAAGTCTGGACACTTCTTTAGGTGTGAAATATCTTAATTTCAAACCAACAAGAGACTTAAACTCTTCTAAAGGCACTTCCTGATAACTCTTCAACTTTGAAAAGCTTTTGTTTATCACATTGTCTGGATACGGACAAAATACAGAACCAGTTCCTTCCACGTAGTGACCATAGGCTTTGGTAAAACAACAGGAACCATTTGCATCTTCATTCCTTATGTCCAAAATTGATGCATACTTCTGAAGTATCTTTTCCGAAATAAGATATTGCTCTTCAACCACTTCTTGTATAATGTGAGATAGTTTATAACACTTAACATCAGTTCTTGGATTTAAGAAACCTTCCTTAGAAGCCAATAACATATGCCGACTATCGGGTAGAATTCGGAAAATATTTTCTGGGAGAGAGTTGACAAGAGTGGAATCTTTGAAACAAAAGTCAAGATCTTTTCTTTTGGCTAAAATATAACATCTATGCCTTGAATTGGGAACACCGAATTGACATGGACTAAGTAGAAATTCCTTGTAATTAAATTTATTCTCAAGGCACGTAACGAGCTCATTTCTTGTCTCGGAAGTTTCGAATCCTTTAACGTTTTCCACTAAAATGAACTTTAAGGTTTCGATTTGAGGTATGAGCTTAAGAATGTGAAACAAAGATGCGGATCTGTTGTCCAAGGTATCTTTTTTTAGACCTACTCTTGTGAATGGCTGGCATGGTGGACTCATGAGAATCGTGTCGATGTTAAGTTTTCTTATTTCTTCTATACTTAGCGACTGAATGTTTCTGCTGATATTTGAAGTTTTTGGAAAATTGTGTTTGTAAACTTCATTTGCGACAGTATTTACGTCAATTGAAAGAACGACTTCACCTTCGACGTTACTTTCTGCAAAAAAAATGTTAGGTTTAATTTTTCAAACTTGAGTAATATTTAAAAAAATATTTTATGAATTCGATGTGCTCTAATTTAAATCAAGTAACGCGTACGAGTGATTTCAAACTGAAATATAAGGATAAGACTAATAAGCATAATAAGCATAACTAACCATTCATTTTAAATTTTATATTTTCCATGTTAGGGCTCACAAATTAAACCTTTTAAAGAATGAGGAATTCGAACCTGCTTAATTTTCAATTTGAAAGTTCTGCTCATTAAACATTTGAAACATATAGCTTTTAAAATGCGAATAATAATTTGAATTCTAAAGCGTCAAAATTGAATTATTCTAAAAAGTGTTGAAAATGGAATCATTTTATGTGCAAGGAATTTAGGATGGTAAATGAATCTTAGATTTCACGTTGAAACCTTAGAAATTGAACTCACCAAATTTTATGAGAATTTGAAAATTTAATAATGAAAGAATCATGAAATTAAAACGTTTTTTATGCTAAAAATAATTTAAGTTGAATCATAATAATACTATTCGTTCAAATCTTAATCATTTTTGAATTGTGCTCCATATTAAATTATATAATTGAATAAAATCAACAATAAAATCGACCATTAAATTTGTAATTAATGTGCATGAAGTTCTGAACGTTCAAATGAACGAAACTCCTTTCTGATGTCTTCGTAAACTATAAATAGTAGTAAAATATTGATTTATTCCATTGCAAATAGTATATTAAAAAGGAACTTCGAATGGATTATTCAAAATTGTAGATGGAACAATATTTGTAGATAAAATAGAATTGCGAAAGTATATTTCGTTCATTTAAACGTTCAGAACTTTCCGGGCATTGTAATTAAACAAATTATTCATCTATTAAGGCTAAGAATTCTGAAGAGTTTAATTTTAACGCACTGATTCATTTAGGTTGAAAATTCAGTGTTAGAGGCTTCCACCAATGTGTAAATATAAAATAGTCTTATTGCGTTGGAAGAAATTGTTATTTTGCATATTTTTTAGTCTTAACGGGTTAATTAAATTTTCCAAGTCTAAACTCATTTCATTCCTATAAAATTTAGAAAATCTTCAAACATTTCTCCTTACAGCTTTTAGATAGTATACATCTCACTGTGAAAAAATTCGAAAACTCTCGCAAAATGTATTAAATAACAGAAAAAAGGGACCAACGACTTTGCTGCCCAAATCATTAGCAATCATTTTATTCATAATCCATTAAAAGCACTGATCTCGAGATCAGTGATTAAAAGTGTTAAAAGCTTTGTGATTGAAGGTTATGACATTTTTTGTAATTTTTGTCATATCAAGAAGATTTGCAGTTTTCAACTAGAGCATTCAATAAATTAAATTCGCATTACTTAATGACGCATAAATATTAAAAAAGAGAAAAATAATACTTAAATGAAATAAAGATAATGAGTATTGAAAATGTTTCTCTGTCCGCAAGAAGTCGTTGAGTTGGCAAGTAATACCTTTCAAAGCATAATGCATTCCTCCAATGCCACTATAAAGTTCAAGGACTCTCATTCTAAATACTTCCTCACTCCCCTTAAATACTGAAAAAACTTTATTTATATGGATTATAAATAGTAAACAAATATACACTCCTGTCGTTATATCCCGTATTTTCCTTAGAGAGGTTATGTCAAACACTCGAATTGTTGACATAAGTCAAAACAAAGACTAAATATTCAAAGGGTTCAAAAAACGAATTCAAGCACTTTATAATAAGCTACACTTTCAGATATTTCCTTCAAACGATAAAGGAACACTCTTACTGTTAAAATGCAATCGTTCGAGAATAAGGTTTGAAAACAGATCCTTTATCGGTTAAAGTGCGAGTCGCTTGACCTTGCATGACTATCTATATTCACGGTTGAAATGTGAATTTTAACGGTTAAAATGAGACTTAAATGACGGGTTAAATGGGATCATCGTCTGGTAAGGATGACAAGGACATCTTTTTAGCGTTAAACTAGATCATTTGAGGGTAAAAATAATCTGCTTCTAAAGTATCCTATTCTAACGATTGGAGGACCAGCTTTATCGTTGAAATGGAAATTCCTGAGGGTTTAGAAATATTCGACTGATCTCCTCAATTTCCAAATTATATAAAACAAAACAAAAAAAGGAATGATTTCATCAAAATAGTTCACGCCAATTTTTTTTTTTCTCACCATTTCAATTAAAAATGCGAGCATATATTGTTTTCATGCAATTCTACATGTCAGACAGGAAACTTGTATTGTTTCTATATTTTAACAAGACCATGTAAAAAAAAGTATGTTTATTAATATACACAGACTTTCTCTATACTTCAGAGAAAGAAATAGCTCAATGACGCACTGTGCATATACATGTGCGAAAACTGTACAAAGTTATTGCAATGGCAGCATGTTATAAACTTACTGTTTACAAAATTAGCTGTTCAAAAAATCTTACAGTCTATAACTCTAGCTGAATATTCCTCTTCAATATTATCACACATTCTGCGCCAAAAAAAGATTAGGATAAAATCTTAGCGCCTCTATCGAATCGTCTCTGCACGCTTTCCCGTTTTTCTCTGTAACCAGTAGTCTTTCGCGAGCCAAAGTCACAGATATTCCTTCAGACTGGGCTAATTCTTCAGCCGAAACAGATCCTTTTTCTCTCAACTGTAATACACAAAGTATTTGGAGATAATTTAATAAATATCTTCAGAAATATACCTCGTAGTTGTATAAAAGTTATGAAATTTGGACAATACCTTTTTACATTCTTATTATAACTGAGAAGGTATTGATTTATGTGAAAATTGACTTTCGCGTATTTAATGAAATCTAGTTTTGGCTAGGAATTCATCCCGAAATCTGTATCCGAAACAATTAGAAGCAATCGAATTGATGATTCGGTTTGGATCAATCTGAGTTCGGATTGATTTAGATTAGAATTTGGGTTAGGATTGGTTATGATGAATTCGGATTGAATCGGATTGATTTTCAAACATTTTGGATCCAACGAAATCCAGGAATTTAACGGAAAGGTTTGGATTGTTTCGGATAAAGATTTCGAAATAATTAAAGTTAGAATGAATTCCTATCCGAAATTTCGGACAGGGACGTTCTCCAATTACAATTGCGAGAACTTTAATCATTTCGACAGTTTGAACGGTTTTAACGAGACGAGCATATAACCTATATGAAAAAATTATCGCAGTCACCGAGTGAAAGAATTACAATTTTCTTTCGTGCTCTATTTGGCAGTAAACTCAAATTTTCAATTTTCTTCTTATGTATTTAATTGGAAATAATTAACGAAGTGCCACCAAATTAGGTAACCCGAAAGCATGCAATTCATATATTGCACAATTTTGTAGACTTGCAAACAATTAACGTTCTTGTGCTTAAGTGATTACTCACAAAGGAATAAAATTGGTGATTTTTAATTATTTTGTTACATTTTTGGAAGTGATTTTTTTTAGTTCTATCCTAGAATATTCGTGTCACGAAACAGAAACGAATTTTCGAAGGTAGCCTTTGAGGTATAATTTAGCATCTTTAGAACCTAAATATTCATCCCTATTCATAATGTTTAGATTTCTCAACTTATGATGTGTATATGCATCAATCATTCACAAAATTCATTTGTCACTAATGTACATCTTTTCGAGAATATGTATTTGGGGGCATGCCACCGATTGGAAATTGGAACTATATTTAAATTTATCATTTATAAACAAAAGCAAATAATTTTATGAAACTTTATTAAAAAATACTTTGATATGAGAACTTTATTCTAGTAATATTGAAAAGATCTATTGGATCCTGGATATGGGTAAACTGGTCGGGACTTTTATATTACAATTTCTTGGCAACGACTCATCTGTCCTCTGGATAATAATTGAAAATAATCGATTACCAATTCAGCAATAGACTCCACGACAGCAACATCATCAAGAGAGCGAGTCTGAAGTACCATAACACCACTGTCAAAAACTCGGAGTACAAGTGGTAAATTTAAAGGTGCCAACTGTCTGCTTGCATTAAGCAAATCCTCTGGGGACAAAAGTTCTAGACCTCGTGCCCTGTTAACTCGACAGTAGACATCTGTTAACGTCATCATGCCTCCCAATTCCTGCAACCATAGAATTTTTTATAAGAACAATCTGCAGAGAGTGAATTTCACCTAAGTGAGAACGTACTGTAATCGGTTCTTCGAGAATCTCTGCAAGCTGCTTGGCCAGTTGTCTGAAGTACTCGTTACTACTCCTGTAGGCATCTCTGGTTACAGGATCTTCAATTCCCAGGCTCATCAGATATGATTTAAATCTGACGGTTTCATCTTCCGTGATGTCCCCTTGCCGTTCCTGCAATTTTTTCGGATTACAAGAGCCAATTATTTCAAGCGATCTTTGACAATCACCCTTATTTTTGCAGAGATGGTCTTCGAAATGGAAACCATGTCCTTCGCCATTTCCATCAACTTTCTTAAATCTTGAAATGCCATTGAGATACTCTGATCAGTCGCCTTCTGCCTTTCCTGAAGATTCCTCTCGATTCCTATGATACCCGTACGAGTCTTTATTTCCGGCAATCGCTTCGGATTGCTCGCGTTGCTCTGAGGCTGTGGATAAAACATTTTTAACAGAGCGGATCATTTCATTGTATTCTGCCTAAATTGGCTGCAACCTATTTTTTATCTTCGAAATGGAAGTATAATAATTTCCAAGGACTTTTGGACTTATTTTTTAATTAAAAAATGTATAATTCCAAGAATTCAAATCTAATTTGGCACAGTTCAAAATTCGAAATGTACTTGGAAATCAAGAAGTGAACAGACTTCACCACAAACGTTCAACACGGTGAATGTAAGCTTCGAACTGAACTTTTTTTAAACCCAAAGCTTTGAAAGTTATACCTTATATCTGGAACTCAATGTATTCATAATAACATTGTAGCAATATAGAAGTATTCAAGAAATAATTGAAAGTTAAATGATCATATTTTGACTGATCAAAAATAAAGCATTTGAAATGTCTCACATATCAAGGCTTAAAATCTAAAACAATTTTAATAAAAAATAATAAGAATAAATTTTCACACGATTTTAATGAATTCATATCCGATTTTCAATGATTTTTTATATATCTTATTTAATTGTTAGGCCATGTGAAACATGAGCCACCTGACCCAAATTATCGATTCTTTCTGCAACTGCTTACATCCGCACCGAACATGACATCAAGTCGAAAATGACAACTTTGATTTTCGGGATTCAACTCTCAACGCTGAAAAGCACCCTCTTTTTATAATGCAAATATGACTATGACGAAAAATAATTCTTTACGAAATCTTTGAACGCAAATTCATTCTATTATTTTTGGGTTTCTCGAAAATACTAGCTTTGGTTTTTGGGCTTCACCCCTTAACGCTGACAAGCACCCTCTTCATATAATGCAGATATGACTTCAACGAAAAATTATTATTTATGAGATCTTTAAATGCCGATCCATCCTATTATTTTTGTGCTACCCGAAAACACCAACTATGATTTATGGGCTTCAACCCTTAACACTCAAAAGCACCCTCTTTGTACAACGCTATATGACGTTGACGAAAAATTGGTATCTCCGAGGAACTCAAAAATAATAGAATGGAATAGCTTTAGAAGATCTCATAAATAATTATTTTTCATCAAACTCATATAGCCTTGTACAAGGAGGCTGCTTTTTTGAGATAAGGGTTGGAGCCCAAAAATCCAAGTTGATATTTCCGAGAAGCCCAAAAATAGTAGAATGAATTGGCGTTCAAAGAGCTCGTAAATAATTATTTTTCGTCGAAGTCATATTTGGGTTGCACAAAGGGGATACTCTTCAACGTTAAGGGTTGGAGATAAGAAATCAAAGTTGAAATTTTCGAAGAGCCTAAATAAGCCGAAAATCGGGCGTGATTCTAATTGTGGGGCATTTAAATGTTGGAAAGACGGTTGACCTTGATATTTAAGGATTGTTTTAGAGCAAATATCTTTTATGCGGATTTCATGAGCCAAAAAAAATCCCAAAATTCTGGTGAAAACGAGTTTCAAATGTTTAGGTATTTTTTGCAGTGAAGGCGCTAGTTGTTTGTAAGCCAGCACCTTCACAAGAAAATTAATTTTTCGAGAGCAGTAAAACTACCCAAAAATTTTCATTGGTGTCCAACTATCAAAGTTCGTACTTTTCAGGAGCTCAAAAATAATGGAATGCCAAGGTGCATTCGAAAGCCCAAACGAAGCCCAAAATTCTGTTAGGTTTCATTTTGAATTTTCCACAATTTTTGAAAAGGAGGTGGTTTTTTTTTACGTGAGATTGTTTTTTCAAAATTGGTTATTGGTGCATTCAAGATCCCAAAAGGATTCTCAAATTTTGTCCGGCTTGATTGTTAACTTTTTTAATTTTCATGTAGTGGAGATCCTTGCTTGATTCAAGCTAGCACCTCCAAATAAAATTCGATTTTTCAAAAAAGTACTTGAGCCAAGAAATGGGAAATGTGGTTCAAAAAGCCCAAAAAAGCACAAAAATAGCGCGAAATTCTGGTTCCCGAAAAATTGGTGTTTTATCTTGTGCAGTGGGGCGTATTGAAAAAATAATTTTTTTCACAATCGTTTTTGGTTAGGGCTGAAAAGTTTCTGGTGGGTCCCAAAATAACTCCTGAAAAAGATGAGCCCAAAAAAAAAATGTCTTCAGTTCGCGCAATGTCGATATATGTCAAAATAGAGGAAAATTACAGATTTAACATCACCAAAGTCACAAAAAAGGTTAATTTTGATCCGGTCGAGCGGGAAAAATTCATATTGTATCCACATATATACCTGCTCAGTAAACATCTAATAAAAAACACCTGTGTCTGCGCATTCACGTTGAATTTACAAATTTTCGAAAAGTTTACGAAATATTTTGTATTTTTAAGTATCGTTAGCTCAAGAATGGATAATTCCGATCCAGGAAAGCGGAAAAAATTCATGGTGTATCGACATATATTACTGCTTCGTATAGATCCTGTAAACAACAACTGTCCTGTGTTTGCGAATTCGTGTTCAATTTACGAATATTCGATAAATTCACGCAGTATTTGATATTTTTGAGCATTGCAAGTTTAAAAATGGTTATTCTTATTCAAGTGACGAGAGGAAGTTGCTACTATTTTTGGGTCTTGGCCATTTGTCTGTAACCTATCGAAATAGCTATATATTAGGCGTAATAGCCTCACAAAAAAAATCACTTCTCAAAACTTGAATTGATGTTTAATTACGAAAACTAGCAATATTCTCTGCTCTTGAATCGCGTTCTGAGGGTCCATCTCTTTGATCGGATGAGTAAGCCTGACTGGATGAAGCTGTTACTTCTTTCACGCATCTCCCAACTGCTTGAGTATGGCATGGAAGAGCAAAAACTTTCTTGAATAATAGAGAATTTCTGTCTCACTTTCTGCAATTCTGCAACACTTCTTTCGGCATTGATTTGGTTAATGGAGGTTCTGTCACGACGCAGTTGTTCCAATTAATGAGTTCCACGTGATCTTTGGCTACAGTATCAACGAAAATCCGGAAACTGATTCCGGAAATATATGTTAAAATAGTTTATGTTAAATACTGCACGTAAATAATAACCAGAAATAACTATTTTTGAGCTTGCAATACTTCAAAATATCAAATATCTCTTGAATTTTCCAAATATTTGTGACTTTAACATGAATGCGCGAACACAGAAAAATGTTTCATTACCTCGATACTCAGCAGGCATATATATGGATGCAATAAGAATTTTTCCCCGCTTAGCCGGATCAGAAATAACCATTTTTGAGCTTGCAATACTTCAAAATATCAAATATCTCTTGAATTTTCCAAATATTTGTGACTTTGACATGAATGCCCGAACACAGAAAAAATTTTTATTAAATCTATACTCAGCAGGTATATATATGGATGCAATATGAATTTTTTCCCGCTTAGCCAGGTCAGATATAACCATTTTTGAGCTTGCAATACTTTTCAAAATATTAAATATTTCTTGAATTTTCCAAATATTTGTGACTTTGACATGAATGCCCGAACACAGAAAAATTTTTTATTAAATCTATACTCAGCAGGTATATATATGGATGCAATATGACTTTTTCCCCGCTTAGCCGGATCAGAAATAACCATTTTTGAGCTTGCAATACTTCAAAATATCAAATATCTCTTGAATTTTCCAAATATTTGTGACTTTAACATGAATGC
>WSXT02064820.1:0-12517 GCA_011762715.2 Neuroterus valhalla | reverse complement strand
CTTAAACATAAGAATTTTTCTTTTAAATAGTTTTTCGGGGAGGTAGGAAATAATAAAAACCCCTAAACAGTTTTCATTGTTTGTTAAGAAATTAGCCACTACTGAACTTTTGTGTACACATGTCTCTGAGTTCTCTCAAATTGAAAAAATAAACTCAATTATTATAATGAATGGGTGGGGTGAAAATTTATGCCCGAGTGTAAAAATTTCGTGGCGCGGTACTGTTTTTGTCTAGTCCATCTAGACTGTCTAGAGTCAATACACGCACGCCACAGACTGACTATCCAGGGGCTAGACTGGGTTATAACGCCCGGATCGCCTGGTTTCTGGTCAGATCGTCTCTTTTCATACGAAATAATTATTAATTCAGTGACATTATTATTTTTTATTGAATGATGCTCGAATATATTGATTTTTTACTAAATTAAAAACATAGAAATAAGGTATTTCAAAAAAAAATATAGGACATTTGTTCTGAATAAACAAAAAAAAAAAAAAAATCGAACATACGTCGGATGCCGAACATCCAATGCATAACTCCATACAATGATATGTTGCTGTAACATTGCATTCATTTTTTCCAGATATGGATTTCAATTCATTGCAACGTAATATTTATTGCGATGGAAAATAAAACAATATTAAAAATTAAAAGTATATATACATATATATATATATAGTTAATAAAATCATTATTTTCTAATATTTTTATTAATTATTACGTCAGATTAAATTATCATTCAAACTTTCAGTGGATAATTTTAATAAATCATATAAATAAATTATGTAAAAATTTTATTTTCTGGAGTATAAGAAATATGATACATAGGTACAGTAAACATAATTATTAAAATTATCATAAATTTATTCCAACTTTACTATATAATTCACAGAAGGGAAACATTATTTTGACTTCTGCTAAATATAAATTGTGTTGAAAATATAGTTAGCATATTCAGATTCCAATTATAGGTATGTGTAATATAATAAAATTATTGTTTATCATCCTCAATGATTATTGCAGTTCATTCAGTTGTTTTTCTAGCATTTATGATATAATTAACTCAATTATTCAAATCCTACATTCAAAATTTTACTATTCTCTCATATCACTTCTGTAACGAACTCCTAGATAGCGCCAGGACTGGGACTAGACTGCAGAATGTATCAAATCAAACACATAAAAACTAGACAGCACCAAGATAGGATTCCGTAAATAGATAGGCTTCATAAAAACTGTATTGGCTTTTGCATGATTCAAGACAATCACTTTTTCTTTATTTAGAGAGAACCAGTACGATATCCAAACCAGTACGATATGCATACCAGTGCAAACTAAGAATAGATAATAATTTTATCAAAATTCTAGCCGGAATCGATAAAAATAGCAACATAAAACGTTAATTATAATTTTTGAGCCTCTAATAATCACTTGAAAGCAGGCAATTAAAGAATAATCATATTAGGCAGAAAAAAGAGCAATCTACTTGAGGACAAAAAAGATTCTTCAAAGAAAGTGCAGGGTAGCCCCGGTCACCAAGCTCACCAAAATCCCAACCTCAAAACGAATCCATTTAAAGATTAACGTGTTCACAGAAAAGGTTATTTATTATTTCTTGACAGAAACAAATGAAATGCAATATGAGAAAGAGTGCCCGAGGGTTCCCGACACAAATTAACTAGGGCTACCCGACTGTTTTAACTACACAAAAAAGTGCAATAAATAAGAAAATACGTGAAGTTATTGAACAAAACTGCTAGTAACAAAGTTCGAAAGTGAATTTATTTATATCAATCAAAACAAATCTATCTTTTTTTTTTTACTTTCAAAAATATTTATTGATAAGGTTGGTCTATATTTCACAACATGAATTTGTTTTCTAAAGATAATAATGTTGACTTATCATTGCAGAAAGTAAAGTTTATTCAAAACCATGAAAGGCCCTGGCTACCCGATGACCGGGGCTACCCAACTTTTCCCTACTTGCTGTTTTTGAATTTAAAATTTAAAAAATGAGTTTTTGAATGGCAATGGAAGTGTCCACAGACAGTTTTTTTCCGAGGAATTAAATTGCTTTCACTATTCTTCCACTGGCGCATTCGATTCGTCTCACTCCACGACTTCAAAACTATCCAACACCTAATTCTCTAGATGTCACTGAAAATTTAATTTACATACTTGCAAAAGAAGAGTCATTAGGCAAGAGGTAAATAAATTGTTGGAGGATATGTTGACTTGAATATCAAAGTACCTTTTTTGCTTTTGGCTCGTGAGCCTAAAAAAGTACATTCTCAATCATAGTTTTGGATGCGAAAGGTTTAAAATTTAAATAATCTATTGCACCAGAAGAGTAACATTTGAATTAAATTGGAACATGTTAGGAAAGTATAAAATATAGGAGAAGAATGAATACTCCAGTTTCAATCTGGACTTGAGAATATTTACCATACGTTTCATACTGGTTTCCCATATCATGACGCCAATACAAATGATTTTTGTCAGCTGAACTTCGAATTATTTTCTTGCAATATTCTTCTGAGTAATCGTTTCTGAGCAAATACTCTCAAAGAAATCTTTCCATTCTTCGTTGAAGATTGAACTTCAGTTGATATAGTGAATAGGAATTTTTTTTAATCTTGGTAGATTTACTAGAAAAAAGTAAAGTAAATTTACGTACTTAGAATATTGATATCATATTTGAACCGATTCGTAGTATAATCTGTAGTGAGAACTTTTTTTTATGGAATTTTCAATATTTAAAATAAAATTAATCGATCAGGTAATTTTTATTACATTGGAACCCTCAAGAAACGTTTCGGGGATGGTCTATAATGGACTTGGTTTGAAATGGAGTATGGTACAAAAATTGTTCATCTAAAAGATTTCAACAAATTTGTCTTCAATTATTTTTCGATACGACACGTAGTTTTCGTTTTATTTGCCAAAATAGTATAGAAACAAAAAATCAATTTTTCGTCCAAACGTTAAAAAGATAGGAAAAAAATGTTGGAAGCAAAATTAGTCACTTTAAAAAGATCTACAAATTTCATTGGAATAATTTTTTGATAGGATGCGTAGTTTTCGTTTCATTGGCAAAAATAATATTAAAATTATAAAAATCCATTTTGTGGGCAAAAAGTAAGAGATAGGAAAAAATTTTCAAACATAACATTGTTCACTTTAAAAAGATGTACAAATTCGTTTCCGGCCATTTTTTTATACGTTGCGCAGTTTTTGTTTTATTGGAAAAAATATTATTGAAAATGAAAAAAATCCATTTTGCGGGTAAACTGTACGAGATGAGAAAAAAAGTTTGGAATCAAAATTGTGCTATAGCCTAACGTCCAGTTAACAGCGTCACACCTTGAAAAAAAGCGACTTAGGGATTATTTCTCTCCACTATAATTAAGGGCTAATTTAGGGATTGTGTTCTGCTCTATTTCCGAATTAACGCTCCACAATTTAAAAAAATACCCGTGGGGCTGTTAGCTCAATGTTAAGCTAGCAGCGCAACACCTTGAAAAAAACAATTTCAAAAAAATTGCGGAGCGTTATTGGGAAATAGGGCAGAACATGAGCCCTAAATTATAGTGGAAAGAAATAATTCATAGTTCGTTTTTTTAGTATGTGGGGCTGCTAGGTTTACGTTGAGCTAGGAGCACCACGGTTTTTTTTAATTGCGGAGCGTTAAATTGGAAAATAGAAGAGAAAATGAGCCCTCAATTAAAGTGGAAAGAAATAATTCCTAGTTCGATTCTTTGAAGGTGTGGCGCTGCTAGCTTCACGTTGAGCAGCCCCACGGTTTTTTTTTTAATTGCGGAGCGTTAAATTCGGAAATAGGGCCGAACATGAGCCCTGAATGAGCACTAAATTAAAGTGAAAAGAAATAATTCCTACTTCTTTTTAGCCCTGAATGAGCCCTAAATTAAAGTAAAAGGTGAGGCGCTGCTAGCTTTAAGTTAAGTCAGCAGCTGCACCGGTTTTTGTTTTCAAATGCAGATCCTTGAATTCGACAATATGGCATTAAATTAGCCCTAAATGCCCTAAACTAAAATTAAAAAGAATTGACAAGCAATCATCAAATTATAGCAGCCGACGTTTTGCTTTTTAGTTTTAAAAGATCTATACACAAATGTTGGGGTGTAGAAATACCGACCGCGTAGCGCCTTGTAAGCGCATGAGCAAGCGCGAGATTTGACAGACGCGTGCTCCAGCTTACGTGCCTGCGCGCGATGAGAATGTGTCCGCCCAGCGGGTAGATTTTTCAAAGAGAAAATTCACTTCCTTCGGTGCATGAAGTTCGCTTAACAAGTTTCATCCCCCTTTTGAGTCAAGTCTTTTTTTCCAAGGGGATTATTTAGAGTGTGTTCTACATTTTCAAGGAGATAAAACTATTTGAAATTTTATACAAATGTAGATTATTGTTATTACTCTTCAATAAAAAGATTCAAAAGAGGACTTTTTTATCCATCAAGTTTTCCCCAAAAACCGACCTCAGCAAAAATTGAATCTTGATGTATCCTATCAGATAATGAGTGCAAGATTGTAACAGTAGAAAAATATATGGCTCTGGTATGTTTGAATCTCATAAAAACGATGAGAATAGTAAATAGCGACTCATCGACGGCAGTAGCTGGGTGGGGTTTCTCGACTCGTCGAGGTCTCGAATGTTAGGCATAAACGGGCGCAGTTAGCCCTCGGATGGGTGACTGTTCGGCATTTTCGCCTAGTCGTGTTTTCACTACGTTCAACTACCGTCAAGCGGGAGGTCTATATCAGTACTCGTCTGTCGATAACCAGCTGCGATCGACCGTTTTGGATTTTCTGCAGTTTTCCCCTCCCCTGAACGAATTTTCAGGCGAATGCAAGCGTTTTGAAAATAAAAATCTAGCTGCAGATGGTACGGATTTTAGAGATTGAAAAAATCCCTGAGATTTGAGTTGAAGCGTTTAATGTCTGATGATCCCCTGTAAAAGGGAGGAATATAGACGTGTACAAACCCAAAAAGGGTATACATGGAGTAAAAATCTTATTACAAGGTAGTTCCGCGAATTTGATGAGGAGGGAACATGGCGGATCCAATATGGTAACATCCATTACATAATCACAATTAAATACTTTCTGACCTTGGGATTTACCACGTAACAAGTTTTGTGCAAATATGTAAAAAAAGACTGCCATATTGGAACGGCTATTCTTCAATCAAAACTGGTTTGCCCCATTTTTTCGAAAACCATTAAATTTAGTAAAATGTGAAAGTATTATTTTGCAATACAAAAGGCCATATGTTGGTAGATGAAAAAAATCATTTTTCAATACCTATATATTACCCACGGCCCTACACCATTCGGGGAATCACAGGTAGAGCGTTTTCTAAATCTAAAAGTACGTTCCTGAATCAGCTGATTTGCGGTCATTTACAGTGTTGTCACGTTTCATCTCGCGTTTTATACCTCCAATTGATGGTTAACCATTTTTTCTTGCAATGTTATTTTGTAAATAATCAGCTTGAAAATCAATTAATTATTCTACATGCAGTTCAAATTATTAAAATAAATATATACTTCTATTCTTGAAATGATGAAAAAAAATTGTTAATATCTTAAAGTAGGTGTGAATTAATCCCAACACCCTGGAACATCCTTGAATCCATGTCGACAAAAAAGGCCTTTTTATACGGACGAACACATTTTGTACATTGGAAGCTGATGAAAAATGCAATTTTACAAAATTCATGGCTTGAAGATAAAGGATAACTACAGCCACAGTACAATAATCTCCTTGCTATTCTTATTGGATGCATAACAACGGTTTTTTAATTATTTTGTTACTTGGTACTAAATCTGAGTCTATACAGTTGTTAGATGTAGCTTACAAGAGAAAGCTCAAATGACAACAACGCGATGACCCTGGAAGATGAACAAGTGTGAACGAGTATGAACGATATTCATGACAAAATGCAGATGGCGGCACAGATTGTTAGTGAAATCAATGTTTTTAACATGTTTTCGAGTGGTTCGTTGTCAAATGATTTTTGTTTTGCTCGATTCAAATTATATAAATTCGGAGATTGATGTGAGTATTCTTTCTGAATAAAGATCACTTTTTTGGACGTTTTCATTGGACAAATGAAAAATCGTTCTACGATCTTATGTCAAACTTGAGCCTAAATGTTTACTTGGTGTAATAGGCGTGTGCTAAAATTTGAAAAGAAGACTGCCGTTGACAATTTCATTTGTGAGTGCTTTGAGCTTACAATTACAAACAGCTGAATGCCCCTACTAACAGGTGAGTATAATATGAACTACTATATTCGCCTAAGTAAATTATCATCATAAACAAATTTCTGTTAAAGGTTACATCTGTTGATTATTATGCGTAGAAAAGATGTAATATTCTCAACTCACATTTTGTAGTGATGTTGCATGTGGTGATTCATATGCATGTCAACGGATTGTTGTTGCATTTGTTGTTGCTGGACAGCCTGGTGGTGAGTTTGTGGGGGATCCAAACTTGAAGCACCTAGCAGGTTGGCGCTTTCCCTGAACAACGTTGCCACCTGCATCTTTATATCCTTTGCAGAGTTTTCAACACAAAACTGGTCTTCCAACTGACCTCGTTGATATTATCAGTAACACAAAAAAAACCGTCAACCGGCACGACAGTGTGACAAGGTCTCGCCTAACCTCTGGGCCCAACTACCCAACTGATCCATACACGCGCGCGCACGCACATACACGCACACAAACACAAACTTACAACAGTTGACAAACCAATTCTGCTTTTAGCCTTTCTTTCCCACCCGCGCCACCTTGGACAAAAATCCCAGGCGACGATTGCCGTTCCCTGCGCCTGGTTGCCGAGAGCTACTCTAATCCTAATCCTTGAGCTCCGTCAAACTCATATTCTGCAATCTGCACAATCTCCTCTGAAGGTCTCTCCGCATTGGATGTTATAATATAAACACAATAGATAATTGAGGCGGTACCACTTTTTCAGTTTTTAGGGTATCAGTTCCTTGGAGTGGTCAGGAAGACACACATTCGATTTACTCTTTTGAACTCCATATCTCAATTGTCTTATCGACGCATCCGAGGTCCGAGTGGGCCCTGGGCCCCGGGTGCCAGCGATCGGCGAACCGATGCCACACCGGCTCACTGAAAGCCAATTTACTCTTTACGGTCGTCTCCTTTTCCCGCAACACTTTTTCTTGCAGTCCAAATTGGCTAACAACCTCCCTATGTCTTACCCTTCTTACAATTCTAGTCTTACCAGTACATATTAGCCGATTCTGCAACCGAAACTCATGAGACACGGTCTTGTCCAAAAATGAACACCACACCCGTCCTGGATCATTCGTTCCTGCTCTTGACTCTGACGAACGGTCAATGGAAGACAGCCTTGCTGTCTAAATGAGAAACTTCACCACAATACAACTTTTCAAGGGCAACTGTCGTTGTTTGCTGTTGCGATGACAAAGATAATTTTACACTTTTTCCTTTCCAGATACAGACACTCACTATAATTTAGTCATCTAGCCGCGGCAGAGACGGCCGCACTGCCCGTATCTCTGGCTCGCTCACTCGGGAAAACTTCGTGTCTTCCCGGAGACTTCGACCAACATCGGGGTGTTCGTACATCCTCGGCTCGAATCGTGCTGCGTTCGTAACTTCGTTCCTCCTATGCAACGGGCGAACGTCAGGCAACTACGGGGGCGCTATTCTCGAGTCAATGAGGAAACTTTCGTGTACGATTGTTCGTACATATTATTTATGTATTTTTTAATTATTATACATTTCCTCATATTATTAGAGATACGATTCTATCCTATCCCAATTCCGCATTCAAGAGAGAGAGAGAGAGAGAGAAAGAAAGAGAAAAAACAGAGACAAACCAAAAATACAGTATGAAAGTTTCTCCGTGAAGTCGAAAATAGGCTCCTCTCTCGTTCTCACGTCATCTTCTGGCCTGACCAGGGCAGTCCAGGGCCCGGTGTGGGCCCGACTGCACGGGTTGCATGGTGCTAGCCCCTTATCAGTTTACCTGCCCACGTCCCTAACTATACCTATACATATATGTATTTCTAATACAGCTACATCCCGTATGCTGGTCGCTCACTCTTCCTTTGCTTTGCCGGTTTGCCCTAGGGCTTGTAGGCATCTATCCAAGTGTGCATGCACGTTCAGCGTGCACGTGTATGTTGCGTAAATATCGCCATGAGAAAATGGTCGTAAACGCATGTGTGTAAGTGTATAACTGGGATGGTGTGTTTGCCTGGGTATGTGAGTGTACGTGCACATTTCTGACCCTGCCGCCTGACGAGTGGGTGGCAACCAGGATCGTGCGAATAAAGGCGAGCATCTTTCATGAAACTTTTACTTAAAGTCCCTGACCATTATATTTTCTACAATAGACATTGTTTAACAATACACCGTCTTTTGAAGAGTTTAAAAAGTATTCCAATTATCGAATTTAGAAAAATTTCAAACATTTTTCATATGCTTCAAATACCCTTTTGTTTCAATATCACAGCAGTAAAGTTCATTGTATTTTCATCTATCTTGCATAATATTTGATCACGTGACCAAACAGATTTGAGTTTCTTCATATTTTTGTCAAAATAATTGATCATTCACTTTGAGCTTAATTGAATATAAGAAACATCTATTAATATTTTACATTGTAGATGTGCAAAACTTCCACTTTCCCATGCCATTCATCATGTCCCAAAATTTCAGATGAAACTGTTAATTTTTTTAGTTAAAAACCTAAAGAAACTAAAATCCGTCAGATTGTCACGCACGTGACCACTGCATCACATGCCTGCTTACTACTGGAATAAAAAATTTAAAATCTACAGTCCATCGATAATTTGTAAATTTAGGTCCGTAACAATAAGTATACAGTAAAGACACTGATTCCATAGGAGGGACATTTATTCAAAATATTTGCAAATAACGAGGAAAATACATTTTTACAGCAAAAATTAAATTTCTCCGGTGCCGGAAAGCTTCGCTCACCATCTTTCCATATATAGATAATATAGAAGAAGGTGAAGAAGAATAAGAAGAAGAGTTTCGAAAGTACAGTTCAGAGCTCGAAAGAAGGAAGGAGATCAGTTGGAACAACGTAGAACAACGGAGCAAAATACAAAGGCTTCAACTGTATATAGCCAGGGAGTCGTGTATCAACGGATTTGAAAAGCGTAACCGAGGGAGAGAGAGAGATAAAGAATGTACATGCATGACGTATTTGCGAATGTGTAAGTGAGTGCGCGCTCGCGTGCAGATTCTCTAAAAAGAGAAGAAACGATAGAAAAGCATGAAGAACAGAAAGAGAAGGACAAACTCAGTCTGAACCTATATACACTACTGAGCCTAGCACACTGGCTCATACACTAGCTGATGCCTCCCACCACTAGAGCTTTCAGAAAAATCAATAGAATACAAGAAAAGCCCACGCTTCGCGCAGCGAGTAGAGGATCTCGTTTCTCCTTTCTCTATCGTGGAGAACTACAATCGTGGTGTCCTCTTCCTCATGCTCGTGCATCATGTTTATTTTGCAGTTAAAATTTTGTAAATAAAATGTGAAACTGTTAGAAGAGTCGTACAAATTGTATGAAATGTTTGTGCATCTACGATTATAATAAAGATTTAATGTAATAATAGAATAATGTTTAAAGAAAGCAAAATTATAGCCGTAACATGTACTTCGTCTTCGAGTAGAATAATAGCACTGCTAAATTACTGTCAAAGGGATAACTCGAGATATGATTAATGCATTCAGCATTTATGGTTAATTATTTACAACCTTTTTACCATAAAAAACTATTTTCAAAGATCTTAAATGATACAATCTTTAATGACTGATTTTTACAAATTGTCTCTCTGTAGTGAATATTCAAGTTTTCAATTCTCATAGTTTATCCAAATTTTTCTTTATAAATAAACAAGTGATGTTGGTGGCTTCACTGGTAACATTTGAGCCGGCACTGTACCTCCTCTTCACCCCTTCAGCGCCTTCTCGCATAGCTTTCCATCGCCCACGCAATTTCTGTCTCCCTTTTTCACACCTGCTGCTGTTACTTTTAATGGAAAAGAGCCCTGCAGACCACACAAATGTACTTTAGTTAAATTATTGTTTTCCTGATTTACACATGACAAAGCGAGACAACAACATTTCGGTACCTGTATTTGTCCAGTATTCAGACTTTTTTTTCGTACAAATACTTATCGCTTTTGAAAATGACGTAAGTATCATACGATTCATACGTACGAAACGAGAGTTACGACTGCGCTTCTTCGTCGTATTCGACGCACGCGCGCCAAATGATTGAAGGTACATATATTCTTCAATTACTATACATTTCATTCCTTTTTATTCAGCATATTCTAAATTCTCTTTTTTCGCTTCTCATCACATCAGAATTTCCTCTTCTTGCCACTTTTATATAGCTTGTGCTTGTTACTTCAACTTAATACAACGTTCAAATCAGTGAATGGTTGCATACCCAGAGGTAGTCCTCATACAAAAATTTCCAAAAATTTTACTCTATCGACCTTACCAAAATATTGATATGGATCAACAAATACATAGAAAAATATCTTGCCTAGTCTAAAACTTTTTTTCTTTCATCTTCCCGAAGAAAGTATTGTCTAATAGGAATTCATTCCAAATCCCAATATTCTAACCAATCCATAAATGTCCTTAATTTGGTTCAGTCCGAATCGGTTGTAAATCAATCCGACTCAATCTGGTTCAATTCGAACTTCCAGTCCGAACTAGTTCAAACAAAATTTCCAATCCTTATGAAGTCGAACCCGGTTGATCTCAACCGAATCTTCCATCAGATTGAATCAGAGTTTGGATTGAATCGGATTCATTTGGATTGCTGGAGATCGTTTGGATCAACCCGAGTTCGGATTCATTTTGATTATTTTATCATTAAGCCAAGTCCCTTTTGGGGACTCGTCCAGTGCAACATCGCTCAGACACGAGTCGCTGACTGGTCCCTCTAGCAAACACCCCATGTGAAGAGTTTCACAAAAACATTAAAATAATTCACTAAGCGATATCTTTACACGGGCCAATCAGTATTCCAAATCGTTCGTTTCAGGTTTCATCCAACCATTCATGTCTCAGAGTAATATTATTATTTCGCTCGAATCACATGTTTCTATTATATTATTCAACGATTCCCAGAAGGTGCCTTTGCCTCTTTACTGTCACCATCAACAGGAGCATTGCATGCTACAATGAACAGTCTTCTGATTCCCACTCTCATTGTAACCCATAATAATCTAGGAGATACACTCATAAATTTTGACAAGCTGTTTTGCTCTCTCATTCATTATTAGAACAATTCCTTGGCTACCGTGTGATTCCTTCTCTACTCCTGACCAGAGTTCGAGACCATTATCCACCTTATTAATCTCACATCCCTTTCAATTTTTTTCTGGTATGCACAAAATATTAAGCTTTCTTACGCGCATAGTATCCCGCAACTCCTTTCCCTTTAGATAATTTGCACCTCTGGTATTCCACACACCCAGTCTCCGCTCATCACCTGGAACTTTTCCGAGGGCATGCGGTCCGATAATGAAAGTGGCAGTCCTATCATCCGAGGCTATATTCTAATTTTTATTATTGATTGTGTAAGTTATCCACTCAAGCACTGTCTTGAAGCGAGAAAATGTTGCGTAAATGAAATCATGTTCAAACAAATAGCCAATTCCTCATATGGTGGTGTATCAATCCCTAACGCCAGTCCCACCGAACATCAGTCATGTAAAGGAACGAACAAAAGGAAAAAGGTAGAAACAAATAAAGCCGGAACAAAACAAGGAAGGTAACAGTTTCCTGCAGTTTGGTCATTACGGGGCTTCCGTAAACCACAAGAAAGAAATTTGGTACAACAGCGGCACTTATAGGTAACTTCGTTGCGCCACACTGAAGTACTGCAATACGTCTTCTGTTTTTGACAACTGTTCTCCCTGTCAGGGAACGCTGCGTTCCCAGTGTGGAGCAACTGTTGTCTTAGAATCAGATAACTAACTTTATGGGACAGACACGTTGCCAAAATTGGTGTTCCTGCTGCTCTCATGCCTTAGTTGCGCTGTCCTACTACCATGAATGCAGCAGCTGTCAAAAATTTCTTTCCGTGCACGAGGTACAATTTTTGCCACTTTTTTACCCCTTTCTCCCCCCACGTTATCCAGTGTGGCATTATCATCGAACCCCCCCCCCCCAGGATGCTACGTGGTTTTTTTCTATTCCTTCTAAAACGAAAATAAAACAAAAAATCATGAGGTGAATTCAATTTGTATTCTTTTTCAACAATCTGAATCAAAAAATGGCCACACTAGCCACTCATGTAAGTTACTGATGACAGGAAATACATTTTCTCTAGAATTGTCATCAAAACCACGTGACACCCCCCCCCCCCAGCCCCAAGAAGGCATGTGGTTTATGAAAGGCCCCTTAAAAAAAAAGACCAAGTTCGGTCCTGCGAACTGC
>WSXT02064809.1:0-12517 GCA_011762715.2 Neuroterus valhalla | reverse complement strand
CCTAAAACTTTTTTTAGTTTTAGGCCAGTTCTGAAGACGCGAGCGCAACATTCGCTGAAATTCGGAAAGTTTGTAGTTTTGTACATGCCCGAAACCCGAAACACCTTATTCTATCATTTTGAAAAAGTTTTAGTGTAACTAAGAGTGTTTGATGTTCGGAAGAATGTGATCGTGCCCTTTTCTGTTGGTTTTTTTCAGATAATGCCCCTAAAAATGTTAACGATTTAAAATTATCAAAGCCTTGATGTGTTTGCACATCGAAATTAGGTGATAATGAAGTTTTGCTATTTACGCATCCTGCCACGGTGACACATAACGGTGTGGAAACGCATTTTCTTGACAAAAGCGTTTCTATCACATCATATAGAAAAATACAGTATGGAGTGTATTCTGCTGTAGCAAATGTTGAAGGATGTAACCTACCGTCATTTCTGGAAAATATTGAATCCCTGCCCTGTCATAAAGAGTCTTCTTTGTTATCGTTGAATTCCGAACGATGTCAGAAATGCAAAAAACTTAATAAAAATTTAGCTCAACAAGTCAAGAGATCGAAGGTTGAACAAAAATGTATTCGTGCATCAGCCATGTCAAATGATTTTGGTCAAAGGAAATTGCAACCGTCAAAAACTTATCATATCTGAAATAGTAAATGCTGCTAGAGTGACGGATTCAAGAGGTCGCCAATACTCCGAAAGTTACATGATGCTGTGCATGCTAATGAATGTCAGATCTCGAACATTCTATGAATATTTACTTGCAAACAATGTGCTACCTCTTCCATGTACTAAAACAGTTAGAGATTACACGTCTCTTATGGGTGATAAATGCGGTTTTGATCCAAGTTTCTTTCAGTTACTCAAAGAATATTTTCTTGCAAAAAATCCAAAGCATCGTCATGGCGTTTTACTATTAGATGAAATAAGTGTAAGAAAATCAGTCTGAGTTTCGACTAAAAATTTGAATTACACCTGATTAACAGACTTTGGCGAAAATGGCCATAAGGGTACTGATATGTCGGAGCTAGCCACCCATGGTTTAGTTTTGACGTACCAGTCTCTAACCGATAATTCAACTCAAACGCTAGCTGTTTTTGCGTCAGCAAGTACCGTTGAAGGAGAAGATTTAGCTAAGCTCGTTGTGAAAGCCATATGTAACGTCGAAAATGCAGGTGGATTTATCTATGGTATTGTAGGTGATGGTGCAAGTACTAACAAAAAAAGGGGAAGATTCTTGGTATCAAAACTGGAATTAAGAATACAAAAAGGTATTCTACACATCCGATGGACGATGATAGAAAGGTTTTTATGTTTTCTGACACACCTCATTTGATAAAGTGTGTTAGAAATAAAATACATAATGACGAAATGATTCGAGTACGCTTAAGAGATGATTTGGAACCTGCTATCGTCCCTGCTACACAAAATAATGCACGAGGTACATCAAAAGTGCGCAAACGTAAAAAACCTAAGATAAAAAAGTCCCAAACAAGTGCGCGAGAAACGTCCCAAGAAATGCCTGAAACATCTCAATCTGAAAACTTGAACAACGATGGAAGCTTAGGGGAAAATCCTAAAATTGCATTTGATGGACATTATGTGAAATAGCAGTACTTTGTGGACTTGTACAATGTTGACAGCAGTTTTGCAGGGTACGCTAGAGCATGCCCTAGAATATCGAAGCGTCATATTTATTTGGACAGCACTGCAAAAGTGCGTGTCAAGTGTGCAACCCAGGTACTATTTTAATACCTTTGTTGTATTTTTCTATGTACAGTTTGTATTAATTTCACAGATAAGTATTTCTTGGTTAATTGAATTACATATTTAGAATCGCAGCTGGTCTGAAGTTTTATCTCAAGCACAGCAAGTATTACAAGCAATTTCAAGGATGTGAAGCAACAATCGATTTTTGCATTCATATAAATGACATTTTTGATGCTTTGAATGTCAAGCAGCCTAACGAAGGTCTAAAACCTGGTTCAAAGCATTTTAAGGTTCTAAATATTAATAACATTATATTTTTGGCTCAAATAATTCATTATATTTTCAGTAGTATAAATTTTGGTATTATATGTTCTCAATGTAGGTGTTGCAACATGCATTAAAATGGCTGAATGCATGGGAGACCGATTTAGAGCAAGGAGTGATTGAACCTCATTAATTTCTTACCCCAGAGACAGCCCATGGTTTAGGAATAACGATTCCCTCAAAATTAGACCTGTGCGAATATTTAATCTCAAAATATGGTTTTGAATGTCTGCTAAGTGGTCGGGTCAATCAAGATAATCTTACGGTTGTTATTTTACCTTATTAAAAAGGTTTTTTTTGTGGGAGAATTCAAAATTACATTTAAATATATGAGAAAGTTGATACACAGTACATAAGACTCCAAAATTGATACTAAAATTTATTTTGAAAAGAAAACGCTAAGTATAAACCTATGGCTCCCCGACGAAATTCAACTCCAGCTTTTGTAAAGTGCTCAATTTTGTATGGAAGTAGCCATTGCAATCTGTTATTATCTATTATTATAACTTCATTGCGGAACACTCAATATACGTCATGAATGTAAGTTTCAGTAAATGTTCATCATTCTTTAACAATTATTCACTTTACAGAAATTTTTCGGGACCATTAGACAAGTGGCTGGAAGTAATAAGCACCAAACTTGTTCAACATTTTTAGAGTTGTATAAACTGTTATCTATATATAATATAATCAAACCACCAAAGTATGGTAACTGTACAGTTACAGAATCAAATTTGATAAGTATTATTACTGTATCAGATATAAAAAAGATCTACGAGAAATGTGCTTCAAAAACTGAGACATCTTTAGCAGCTTTGAAAGCTAAACTTGATGGAATTATGAAACAAGATGACTGGGAACCAGATGGAGTTTTTGAAAATGATAACTCATCCGAAGTCTTGGACTGCATTATTTATTATGTCACAGGTTTTTCATTTTATTTTAAAGCTAACATTTTGAACGCTTATAAAATAACAAGTGTGTTCTAATCATCGGTGACGCTTTTACTAATTCTTATAAATAATAATTTTTTATTGCCTTCTCTTTGGGTTACATGCTTACGATACTTTATTACTATCATGCATGCTATACAGACAATACCGCTAAGGGTTCATAAGTTCTGTGAAAGATTGACTCATTTTCGTGAGTAGAATCACCAATTTTAACGCTTTGTTTGTATATTATAGATTAGTCTTTTTTATTATTCACGCTAAATATGGCCTTGCGTACTCAGAAAATTACTAATTACATTTTTTTTTCAAAAATCTTCTGGCTCAGAGTAAATAAGCTTCTAAAAAGTATATGTTTAGAATAAATGCGGCTAGATTAGGACACAGAGCTTCTTAAGTGAATGAATTTCTAGTTTCTAGACGAATGAATGATTTTTTTGGCAAAGAAATAATATTTAATCATAAAATTAGGAATGATACTTATACTTGAAAGAGCTTTTTCGGGTTTCAATCGTGTACAAAACTACAAATTACGCCGACGGTTCGCGAACATGAACTTCGTGAATCGTCGGCAACATTTGTAGTTTCGATCCTGTCCTTATGTGTACACACAGTATCGCATTGTGTACACAATCGTGGTCAAGTGTAAGTAGATTTGAGCTCAGGGATTAATTTTTCATCTAATGAATTCATCAAAATATATTATTAATTTGACCTTATTTTTCACAGGATATCTGGTTAAGCAAGTTCTTGAAAAAGAAGAATTCGCAAATTGTGCCAAGTGCTCCAAAGCTTTAAAAAGTGGTGGAACGAATTCTCTTCTTACTGAATTAGTGGATTGAAAACACAAGGAAGGCTTGTCCATTCTAATGAACATTTCTTCAGCTTGATAAATTTCACTAAAAAATGTTTTGCTAAACATGCTTGGAAAATGGATGTTCTTGATCTCACGCTTGACGAAGTTCTGGAGAACTATGAATTTCAATTTCCATGCGGAGAACATGCTTCTGATATACTGGCATACACTTTGTTAAATTATGTAAGAATGAGAATGAGACACTTCTCATTCCAAGAGAATCAAAAAGTCATCAAAATTCCCATTGTTAAGAGGAAACAATCCAAGTGTCAAAAACGCTCATGACAATGTACATTTGGTTTGGTCATTTCTGTACACAAATGAAACGATATTTAGAGTTTTTATTTTTCACAGTTTATTGTAAAAATGCTGATGATACACAATAAATAAGCTTTATCTAACCGTATTTTTTGAGTCATACTATCTCAAAAAAAAAATTTGGTTTTATTTTATATATTTGATAAACTCAAGGAGCCTGAATGAAATATTTACAATAACACTCATATATATGGTTTGTAGCTAAATACGAATGATTACTTTTAACCGGACCACTTCTGTTTCATCAACGTTGGTAGCTCAACACTGAACATCTTCACAATTTGGAAAAAAACGTTTCTGTAAGACTGATTTCGCCTACTTTCAAAAATTATATTTCAATTCCACATTTTGCAGTCCCCATTGGAACAATACAACACGTATTTAAACGCTTCTGAAGTTCCCGCGTGCATCACGGACAAGCGCATGCGCACAACTCTTCCACCACACGATCTTGCGGCAAATTATTGAATCCGCGGTGGTTTCGTGAGCCTTGTTTACCCCCACTACGGGAGTTTTGGGACCTGTTATATACGACCGTGGATTCAACTCGCCACGGATTTTCGCCCCCATCCAGTGAAAGAGAGGAGCAGCCAACCAATCATAAGGTCCGACTCTCCCCACTTGCATTCGCGCGAGATCATTTGCGAGTTTTTCTATCCTCGAAAAATGACAGTAATTGAGCAAACAATGGAGCAAAGATAAAAATACTAAATATAACAAAGACTAGCAGTGGTTTTCCTAATTTTCATCCAACAGAGAGGAGTAAAATTAATATCAAATACATTATTTTCGGGATGACTAGTCAAATGACGAAAATAGGCTTGCCGTCCCGAAATTCAGGACGACTACCCGAACTTGCGGAATTGCTGCTCGTCCCGAAATTCAACGAGTTATCGAGTTCACAGATTATTTTCCATTATTTTTCGTGCGATCGAAATTGGAATTTTCAATTTTTTGGGAAAATCCAAAAACTTGAAATAACGACCTTGTACGTCTCCCAAGACGGCACCTTTTTTTGTTTCTGACTTTTATTTTCAATCTTGCGTTATTTGGTTAAAAATTTTCATTTTCGTTTATATTTTTGAATTTTGAAAACGCTACAACTCTAAAAATTTTGTTTCTAACAGAAATAACTTATTCGGATACATGGTTCCACTTTTTACGTTGGTGTCTGTCTGTCTGTCTGTTGTCGTCGTCGTCGTTCTTGTCGTCGTCTGTATACTCGATAAATTCCGAAAGAAACTTTTTAAGAACCGGAAAAGAAATGACGAGTTTGTTAACCAGCTACTTTGGATGAAAAATCGAAGGAAGGAAGCATTTTGAACATTTTTTTCCAAGTTTCAAAAATTGTAACTTTAATTTCTTGTAGCACGTAAAAAGTCAAACAATTTATTCTCATCATTTTTTTCGATAAAAACAAAATTGTCATGAAAACAAAATAAGAAATTCTAGCCAAATAAAGCGAGATTGCGAAGAAAGACAGACCGAAAAATTTTTATTCTTGGGAGCCCTACAAGATGGTGAATATAACTTTTTGGATTTTCTCAAAAAATCGAAATTTCACATTTCGATCGCACAAAAAATAATGAAAAGTAATCTGTGAACTTGATTACTTTCGAAAGAATGATCATATTCGATCGTGCTTTGGCACCCATTCCGAGGGATCAAAATACAAGTCGAGTTCATTCACCATCTGTTTTGCATCAAAAATAAGGGAGGGGTAGCATTTTGAGAATTTTTTTGGATTTTTTTTTCTAAGGCTCAGAAATTGTAAGTACGGCTTCCTGTAGTAAGTCAAAAGTGAAACTATTGAACCTCATGATTTTTTTTTTATAGAAACAAAATTGTCAGAGTTATGGCATTTCGAAATTCAAAAATACAAACGAAAACAAGAATTTTTAGCCAAACCACGCAATAAGATATGAAAAAAAGTTCAAAAAAAAAAAAGTTTCTTGTTGGGATCCCTTCAGGATGATCTTTACAACTTTTCGAGTTTTCTCAAAAAATCGAAAATTCTAATTTTGATCGCACAAAAAATGATGAAAAATAGAAAGATTCATTATTTGATAAAACTATGCAAGCTACGGGAAAATATATATCAACTAAACTTGTACACCAAAAAAAGATCTAAAAATTCGATAGCATTAACTTTTTGTTAGGACAAGTATTTTTTTTTTTGTTTATGAAAAGCCGTAAAGTGAATTCATTTCAATCAGGAAAAATAACCATAAAAATGAAATAATAAAATTTTTGAAAAAATGACTAAGGCTAACACACCAGATTGATAGAGAAAAGTTATTCACCACACAAATATCTGTAAATTCGTAATCATTTTTCCCACTGGACGCCTAGTTTTTGTTCCAATCTTAAATAATAAAATCAAAAATTAAGAAATTGAATTTCTAGGAAAACTACACAACATGTAAAAAAAATTAGGCCAAAAAACAACTCTACCGTTGTGGACAAACTTTGATCGAGTGCGCAGCACGAGACACGCGATAAGAATGTATTCGTGAAAGCTGGAGAAGCTTCAACAAAAGAGAATTCACACTCATCAATTAAAAGTAGTCGACATTTCGCTTTTGAGTTTCACAAGCTTTTTATATAACTGTAATGAGGTACAAAGGCTGAGCGCGTAGCGCGAGGTGAGATTATCATCGAGCGCAGTGCGCGAGATCCGAAAAACGCGCGCCCAAGAAGAAACCCTCTTTCCTTTTGACTTTTTTTCCAATCTTGCGTTATTTGGCTAACAATTCTCATCTTCGTTCATATTTTCAAATTTTGAAAATGCTACCACTCTAAAAATTTTGTTTGTATCAAAATAAATCATGAGGATAAATTGTTTCACCTTTTACCTACTACAAGAAACCGTACTTACAATTTTTCAGTCTTGGAAAAAAAAGTTCGAAAAAATTTTCAAAATGTTGCCCCTCTTGGATTTTTTATCCGAAACAGCTAGCTCACGAACTCAA
Source organism: Neuroterus valhalla (assembly GCA_011762715.2). Lineage (NCBI taxonomy): Eukaryota > Metazoa > Arthropoda > Insecta > Hymenoptera > Cynipidae > Neuroterus > Neuroterus valhalla. Next base: position 5,394 of record WSXT02064809.1, on the reverse strand, counting down.
CTTATCTTTCTGGTACCTCAAAATGGGTGCCAAAGCACGATCGGATATGATCATTCTTTCAAATGTTATCTAGTTCACAGATTATTATATTCTCATCACAATGCAAAGGTATTTGTTTTATATGAAAATCTACTTCCGCGTAGTTAATGAAATCTCCACGTTTTGAGACCTCCTGATTGCGAAAAAGTAGTTCTTACGTTGATGTCTGTCTGTTGTCGTATTCATCGTGGTCGTTGGTGTCTGTATTCTCCATAACCTTTGAAAGACTAATCGGATTGGATTGCCCTATGGCGCACATTTTGAGGGACCACAAAGACAGGTCAAGTTCGTTAACCAGCTATTTTTGATGAGAAATCGAAGAGGGGGAGGATTTTGAAAATTTTTTTGGCCTTTTTCCCCAAGACTCAAAAATTATAATTGCAATTTCTTGTAGCACGTGAAAAATGAAACAGTTTATCCTAATCATTTTTTTCGAAAAAAAATTGTCAGAGTTGTGATATTTTCAAAATTCAAAAATATAAAAGAAAATGAGGATTTTTCATTAAATATCGGAACATTCAAACGAAAGTCAGAGGAAAAATGTTCCTCCTTGAGAGCCCTACAAGATCGTTAATAAAACTTTTTAAATTTTCTCAAATAATTAAAAATGTATTTCATCGCACAAAAAATAATTAAAAATAATCTGTGAACGCGATCCTTCGAAAAAAACATCGCGTAGCGCGAGGTAAGGTTACCATCGAGCGTTAAGTGCGAGATCCGAAAAAAATTTATTATGTTGGAATTCGTTCTGTTCGTAGACAATATTGAACCGCTGGCTATCAAAAGGTGCTGCCTCCGAAACGCGCTTATCGTTTGAGGAAGCCCCTGGGTCCTTTTTTTCCGGGTGAATTTTCAATTTTTAATAACATATTCGAATAGGAAATTTTATTGCACATATTTTTAGTCCTATAAAAAATGTGATTGCTTTATTAGTTTTCGAAATATTCCAGAAAACGTTACTCATTTCTGCAATTTCAAAATACAGAGAGAGTATAAACCAATATTAAAAAAAAATTAATTGAAACTAAAAATTTACAACGATTTTTATTCTTCTCATGGCGCGAATTAGATATTGAAAGTTTCGAACGCTTCGGGAGTCGAGCGAATTTCCAGAAAATTAAAATTAAGGGTCACCTGACTTTTGTGAGGATTCGAGGAAATTCTTGGGAAAATATCAGGCAGTTATTTTCTATGGTTTCAAAGTCCCATACGCGTGCTAGCTCGTCCTGCAATATCGACGTCCGTATAAAAGCGGAAGATTGGAATGAAGGTTGAGCCGTCCACCAGAATAATAATGAAGAAGTTATGATTTACATTTTTTTAAAATTTTTTAATGAAAAATTGAAAAATTAAAACACACATAATATTTATATAATAACTGTGACATCACAGTAGACGTTTATGATAACTATTAATTGGAGAAGGCACCTACTTTTTTGTTTACTACTTATCTTAAGCCAAAACACCTCCCAAGAAGTTGTTCACCTTGGATTGGACTCAAATAAGCTGAAGTAAAAGATGATGGAGTCTTTTTAATATTCTAACCACCCCTGGAAAAGAATTCATTGAAAATTGTTTTCGCAATTTACTAAAAATAATTCTGCTGCAGACAACACTGTTAACAGTATTGCAAATGATTGAATTATTATTGAAGGAATCGTACATGTTATTAAATAAATATAATGTAATAATAATAATCTTCTTGGAGGAAAATTCTTCCATTCCGTTGAAAATTTAGCTATTTCGTCGAAGATTATTTATTTTGGCTCGGAATTGAAGTACATGTTCGAAGGTTAACCTTCTTGTGTTACAATCTTAGAAATTTTTACTGGGTAATTAAAAATCCATCTTTTTGATTGAGGATCAACTATGTTCTTGGAAATCCGTCTGTTCAGCTTGAATTGAAAAGGTTCAAAAGATCTTCTCTTGCTCGAAAGTAATTTTTCGAATAGGAAATTGGAAGAATCTATTTTCGGTTATGAAATTATATTTTCAAAACGCAAATCGAGTCATGTGATAAAAATTTATGCAGTTTGTAGGAAAATACAAGAATTTCGTAATTCCACTCTTATACGCTTGATGTGCGTCATCAAACAAAATAAATTGACGGGTGGACATGACTCATCAGCAATGCCCAAAAAGAATGTTTCGAATTGAACAATTTCTGATCAATTGTTCGAAAATTTCATACTTCAATTTTTTTCAGTTCAGTGATTTTATTTTGGGAGGGTTTTGAATTATATGGGCTTCAAATGAGGGAGTGGAAAAATGACTGATTCCGAAGTATATAAATCTCTTATTTCAAAATTCAACATTTTTGAAGAGAGTTTAATTTGAAAATGGTAGGAATTGAAATTATGTAATTTTTGATTCGGAGCATTCAAACCTAAATGATTTCAGATCAGGATTCTGGGAAATTAGATTTTTACACATGGAGTAGATTCAAATTATTTTGAGTTTATGAAGTGTTTGAGAAGAAACATTTTTCAGCTCAAAGCGTTCAAAATTTCCAAATATAACCCTAAATTAAAATCAAAGAAATTAAACTAGAAAATTTTACAAACAAGAACATTCAAATTAATAATGGAATAATAGAGTATTGAATAATTAAATAAAATTATCTTACAATATTCAAAATTTCATGTAAAACAACAATTTAAAATTGGGAGAATAGATTCTGGAATTAATTTGTGTATTTTCTTTTACATTAAACCCCATAGAAAACTTTTAAAAAGTTAAAAAAAGTTTTTCGGGTAACACAGAACAAAAAAGATCGTGGAAATTTTGATTTTAAAAAAATTACAGATGTAATGCGCATGACCTTGAAAAAAATGTTGTGATTGAAGCCTGTATGACTTCAGAAAGAGAACTTATTTTGATTAAACTATTAAAGTTCATCAACATGGAATAAAATTCTCTACACTTGTAAAAAAAAATGTAATGTTGTTATAGAAAAAAACGTGAACCGTTTGTTCTACCAGTCTGCACCATAATATAATAATAAAAGAGCAGGGTTGCCACAATTTCTGGAAATCATGGAAATCAGGGAAATTTTTTGATCATGGGAAATTCAGGGAAATCTCATTAATATCAGGGAAAAAAGGGTCCGCAAAAATTTTTTTGGATTAAATCTACGCTGTCAAGACATTTTTTTGGAGACCCTTTAAATCTTGTAAAAGATAAATTTGTATATTGGCATTTGGGTCTATACATTTTATTTTTCATTAATCAATTCCTTTTAACATTAATACTAAACAAAATAAATATACATCTATAATAAATAATTGATGTTAAAACGTTTCGTCCTTGGCTGATTGATTGCACTCATCAGTAAGGCAATATGAACCGAACTTGCCTTGGATGCTAAATAATTCTTTAAATCATTTTAAAAATGAATTTTTGATACGAAATATCGAATTGATATCGAATAATTGTAAGCAATGTATAAATATGTCTTATCGTATATCGTAAGAAATTCATGATATTTTCATGCATTTTTAGGATCAGATGTTTGTGAACATAAATCTCAGAAATATGTAGAATTTATGTTTTGTGTAGGAAATGTATAGAAAAAAATCAGGGAATTTTTTCGGAAATCAGAGACATATCAGGGAAATTTTGGGTTGGTCAATTGTGGCAACCCTGAAGAGCGAAATTATGAACATTAATATTCACTGAGCAAAATTACCAAAAACAGTGATATCCCCATAAAAAAACTTTTAAAAAGTTAAGAAAAGTTTGTCGGGTAACACAGAACAAAAAACACTAGTTCCATGACCATTGACAAATATCGACAAATTACAAGTAACAAAAAATGATTATATCATATCGTCAGGCAGACCATAATAATCACTGAGTGTGACTTTTTTAGCATGCTTACTCAATGGTAATGAGAGGGAGTGAGAGAGACTGCATACCATTCAAAAATTTACAAAAAGTCCGACAACCCGCTTGTTTTTATGGAGCACATACTTTTAAGATATTTTAAAAATCGCAACAAAAAAATGTGACATTCCATTGCTCTGGCATAGAATTATAGGATTCAAAGTACTTGCATATTGCTCTAATTTATTTTAGTGGGCGTTCCAAAAAAATAATGCAGTTTTTGCAACAGTATTCTTAGATGTACAATGAAATTGGTGTCACATATTTTTTATATTACCTCCATTATCGTACAACAAGCGGGTTGTCGCGCCTTTTTGTAAATTTTTTAATAGTATTCATTCTTTCTCACATCCGTCACATGCTGCGAAACCACTAAGTTTTATAATATTATAATAATAATAATGGAAATAATCCTCTAAAAAAATTCTGTTGTGAAAATTCCTTGAAACATTCTGCAAAATGTAGTGCGAAAAAACTGAAACTTTCTGCCTCAAAAATGATTCTTCTTCTTTTTTCATGCATCCAGTGTCCTAACATACGTTGTTTAAAACACATAAATGTTTTAACATTCTCATCCTGAATGAGAAGGTATTGGTTTTATGTGAAAATTGACTATCGCGGATTTGATGAAATCTCCACGTTTTGAGACCCCCTGAGTCAGAAAAAATGGTTTTCATGAAGGTGTCTGTCAGTCAGTCTGTCTGTCTGTCTGTAGTCTGTGGTCTGTAGTCTGTAGGCTGTAGTCTGTAATCTGTGTACTCAATAACTTTCGAAAGAATGATCGTATTGGATTGCCCTTTGGCACACATTTCGAGGGACCAACAAGACAGCCTGAGTTCGTTAACCAGCTATTTTGGATGAAAAATAAAAGAGGGGGGATATTTTGAGCAATTTTCTGGAATTCTTTTCCCAAGACTCAAAAACTCTAAGCACAGTTTCTTGTAGTAGGTAAAAAATGAAACAATTTATCCCCATTTTTTTTTTTTTTTTTTTGATAAAAGCATAATTGCCAGAATTATGGCATTTTCAAAATCCAAACATGAAAAAAAAATGAGAATTTGTAGCCAAATAACGCAAGATTGAAAGGAGAATCAGAGAGCAAAAATGTTTTTTCTTGGGAGCCCTACAATATAGTGAATACGACTTTTTGAATTTCCTCAAAAAATCGAAAATTCTGTTTTTGATGGGACAAAAAAAAAAGAAAAAATCTGCGCGCTGCGCGGGTACATTCTCATAGCGCGCTTCGCGCGTGGCTCGCTTCGCTCGCAAGTTTGAGCGCGCCTACGCCGCGCGTCATCCGAATCTTGCGCTTCGCGCTCGATAATGTATTTACCTCGCGCTACGCGCTCGGCTTCATATGTGCTTGATTCAGTTCACAATGCATGTAATGCATACACAGAATTGAAAATTTTGCAAAACTGCTGAAAACCTCTACTTCTATGAAGATTATTGATTTTTTAAATATTTTTG
>WSXT02064798.1:0-12518 GCA_011762715.2 Neuroterus valhalla | reverse complement strand
GCTCAAACTTGCGAGCGAAGCGAGCCGCGCGCGAAGCGTGCTATGAGAATGTGCCCGCGCAGCGGGCAGATTTTTTTTTTTACATGTGGCAATCTGATTTTTTGTGTGTGCATGATTTATGTTGCAATTATCTCTTATTTGTTATTTGTTATTTTGAATTTTTTTTTAAACCTAAACTTTTATTATTTCTTATTGGCATTTCAATTATTTTCTATTCTTCAATATAATTTTATACGATTATTCATATGATTTCTCTTGTTCGTTGTAAAAATAAATAAAAAATCATCAAAATTCCTCAAAAATAAAGAATGAGAAAATTTTTACAGGAACTCGATAACAAAACTTATTTACTAAAATTGTGAGATTCATGTTATGAACCTCACAATCTTTAATTCATGAATATGCAATCTGAAAATGAAATTTAACGGTTCTTGGTCAGTTTGAGCTTTTTTTTGTTTCACAAATTTACGAAAAATCGTTATATTTCTTCAACCATTTCACGCTACTGTGAACATGCTGCTGATAGTATTGAAATATTGTTTGTATGGTTCAAAATATAACTTAAAATTAAAAAACACAAGAATATTACATAGGCAATGAGCATAAATTTGAAATAAAAAAACTCACGCGAAATGAAAACTTTGAGTCGAGAAATGTTTGATTATTTTTTCAAGATAATGTAATAAAATTTGAAAATTTTTTGAGGTATGAATTTTTGCTCCAAAAGTTATCCCTGCTAATGAAGTGAACAAAAAATTTGATCTTACTCCCATTTTTGGTCAAATTATAAATCTTAAAGAAAGAAAGAATCAAAATAGCTACGAAAATGACGCTTTGATTTGAAAATCCTAGTTTCCAACTAACGAATTTTTGCTTTTATAAGTATTTTATAAGTTTTCTTGAAAAAAATTTTGTGTTTAATTGCTACTACTGTATTATTTTCAAATCCTTCGAAATGTGTTATTATATTTTGAATTTTACAAACAATGTTTCTGCGTCTTGAATATTATAAACAGCATATCTATTGCAGCGTAAAATTGTAGAACAAATATAACTCAAAGTTCAGCACCACATAATTTTTGGAAAAAAATTTCGATAAATATAGTAAAATAAGATGCATGACTTTCGAAATTCTTCGGTACATTATTATGATGAATAAAAAATTTCAAAAAAATTAATCCTAAAAATGACTGACAGAATTGCACGTGGATTGCAGAAAATCTCAGTATTCGAAAATTATTTTTAGTAAATAAGGATTAATATAAAATGTTGTTTATTCACATATCTTGTCACTAAACAAAAAATCAAGGACAAGATACTAATACAACCTTGAATTTTTTAGGCAAGTTTACAGTAGCCAACAAACAACAACAAAACAAAGTCTTCCAACAAACAAGAGAAATCATATGAATAATCTTATAAAATTATATCGAACAATAGTAAATAATTGAAATACCAATAAAAAATAATCAAAGTTAAGTTTAAAAACAAGAAAAAAATATAAAATAACAAATAAAAGATAATTGCAATATAAAACGTGCACTCAAAAAGAATAGTCAAAATTATGTATAATTGAAAAAAATAAAAAAGAAAGAGAAAAAATGTTGAGCTGTTGATGGTCCAAAACTTGGATTTAAGCTTCCTATATGGTTCCCTAAAGATGGCAAAAAAAATTTTTTTTACCCAATGAATTGCAATAATTAAATCTAAATATACTGGACTAATTATAGATAAGAATAATACATAATTTGTTGGAAAAATATTATTATATACAAATATAGGTATAAGCCTCAAAAAAATTTTAAAACCAATAAAACTATTGAGCAAAAGAAATGAGCATGTATAGTACTAGCAAAATATTTTTTAATTTTAATAATAATGTCCCCAAATGATGAATATCTTCAATAATCCGACAATGACCATCAAATAGTTTTAAAAATCGAATATTTCGGTATACTCTATCCATTTCAGGCGCGGCGGAAGACGTGTTGTGTGTGTTGAGCACACAACACATGAAATCTCCCATTTCACATGACAGAGCTTCCCCCACTCTCAACATTTGATACAAATTCAACACATGAGCTGAATCTGTTCTGCCGCGCCTGATCCATTTAGTTTAAATTCTCGGAAATTTCACGTTTTTTCACCCCAAATTTCAATATTCTTAGATTCTTAAAACTAAATTTTAGGGTTTTAAATGTTGAAACCGTTATTTTTCAGTGATGGACTCATAGCACCGCCTAACTTTTTCTGTTTTAAACTTAAATATCAATGTCTAGAATTCCGACTTCTAATTTGTCAATTCTCCAGTGTGTTTTCTGGAACTTGAATTGAGCTAGGAATTTTCCTCCAGAAGTGAAAAATTTCCAAATTAAATTTGAAAAAGGTCCGAAATCGTTAAGTCATTAGCATAAAGTCACTTAGAGTTTTATACCGTTGATTTATATTCTTAATCCATTTCTTCAGTTTTGTGATTTGATAACCTTGGCTGCATCACGTGAACGTTTTTGATAAGTTATCATGGAAAACCCCTAATTTTAGAGAAAAATAACTCAAATTTATGGAGTACAAATATAATCAACTTGAATCTATTACCTCATAAATATGCAGAATAATGAGCACATCGACCCTCTTCTAAAAATTTATTATTTATTGTTCACTAAATACTAAAAGAAATTGGTGCCTCTTTCACGAAAATGAGGAGCGTTGTTGGAACTCTACTCTTCACCTTTATAATAATATTTAATTCAATTCGTAAGTATAACATGATATGTTGACCTGATATAAAAAGATAGTTTTCCTAGAAAAAATTATTTTTCGAATACCCCTATTGCAAATTCCCCCATAGGCCGTATTTAGGAACTCAAATAAGATCCCATATAGGTGACCATATGGGAATCCATATAGACTCTCATATAAAATCGTATGGACAATTTGGGAATTAAACCATACGGAAATGAAAAATGGACTGCGTAGTAGTTTTCCTAACCGTCGGAGATCGTCCAGTATAAAAACGATTGTTAAGAAACAGATTTTATCAAAAAAAAAAAGAAAAAATCCTATGACGTGTCCCAATTCTCCCATGCAAATTGCAAAGGAATCCATATGGATACCCATGAGTGAACCAATTTAAGAGCCTTCATCCTAGCGTTATTCGTACCAAAAAATTCCATTAGTTTGACCAAAAATCAGTACATGTAGCATCAGCCTAATGAGTAACTTCTTTAACATTAAAAAGATTAATAAATTATCTAGGAAAATTTTGAAATAAAATTATTATCATAACTATATCGCTTTTTTTGTTGATATACGATAGGAATTAAATATCCATGATCATTTTACAGGATTCAGTTATGAACTGAAGATTCGAACTAATCGTCATCATGAGGAGCCAAATCATGATCTTCCTCCAGCACCCCCTAATAGCCCAGTTCACCTGATACATCCAATTCGACAACCTCAAATAAATGATGAGCACTTTGTTAGCTCATTTGGAAATTTTGACTATAATGTTCATAGTCATGTTTCCCCAAATGATCAAGCCAATACAAATGGTCGTATCCAGAGGAATGGGTTTGTTCCCTTACCAGATACCCCTCGGCCTCGACGTATTCGTCGTCCGTCCGCTGATCGTGTTATCAATTATAGTCGACCAGGAGAAGATCTACCTTCATCTGGTACTAAACAGTAACGTGAGGAAAAATATTCCTCATAAAAATATTTCCAAAAAAATATATCTTTAATGTGTAATCTATGAGTAACATGTGGGTGATACGTTTTGGAATAAAAACGCAATTCACTGAAAACGTCTTTCCTTTATTTCTATTTCACTCAAGCTTTTACTGGCTTCTAAGTGAAGCCCTCGAAATTTAAGAAAAAATAAATTAAGACAGTTCAAAATTAATAATTACTCAGGATAATAAAAAAACTTTGAATTTTTGTTCATGAAAGTGGTAAAGTCGAGATATTAGGAGGATAAGGTTAGCAAATATAATTCACTGAATATTTAAAATACAGTTTGCTTAACCCAATTAGGTGAATAATGTTTACTATATTTGCATAAAAGATTTGTGACGTTAATTAAATTATTAAAAGTGTCTATTTTGTCTGAAAACAAGCCTTACCCCACCTCTCTCCAACACCCCCTTCATTTTTCCAAGTCCGTCCGTTTGGACTCAACTTTGGTATAAACATACGAACTGTCCGGATCTTTAGACTTGGCCTAAATTAAGTTTTGTAGAAATTTATAACTTGAATTTATAGCTGACTTATATCTACATACTGGTAAGTATATTATATATAATAAGGCACTCCCTCCCAGAGGGACCTTGTGGCGATTGTCATATACAATTATATATTTTGCGCTATTTCTGAATTCAAAAAACTATTGGGAATTTGAAGTTGCAATGCGAGACCTTATGGCCATCTAGCGAACTAACCGAAATGGCTGCCTATGGGATACACGTAGCATTGTTCACATGCGTTCTGCACTCAAATAACGTGATAATTATTAACTTTACGTCAGATTATTCAGTTAGAATTCAGTAGATAAGAAGTTTATTAAGGTAATTTAAAATCTTAAAAATCGAATTCTCCTTAAATCATAGAAAGAGATACGATACTCGCAAAGGCAATGTGTGCTGTGCTGTCAATTGTGACTCCAAAAAAAACATCAACACTAATTTAAGTTTCCATACAGTAAGGGCTACCAGACGTCCTGTTTTTCCGGGACATGTCCTGTTTTAGCCCCATCTGTCCTGGTGTCCTGTTTTTTTCTTTGAAACACGCAAAATTTCCTGTTCTTAACGGAAGCAATGTTTTTGGCAGAAAATCTTTTAGTTTTCTAAAACCGCAGTTGTATGTCTTAGCATAATACTAAACGCGAATCTATAGAAACGCGCGTGCTATTTAAATTCTAAATTAAGTGTGTGAATTCGGTGCAACAAGTGCTAATGTATAGTTTCTTATGGCGGCGTTAATGAACGTGATGGTATGTGTGTTGCATAGTCTGGCTTACCATAAGATAACAAACATTATTAGGTGTGGTTTCAATCAGCCCCATGCATCGCCCCCACTTTTCTGTTTCCTTACGATCCGGAGGGGGAATGGTGGTGAAACTAATCCAACAGATCGCGCCACAAAAAGTAAGGCTGACTTTTGCATTAGCAAACATTGGAAACTTCACGAAAATTGATAAAAACCGATTAGTTTCGGAGAAATTCACAAATGATGCGTGAAAAAAAGTTGAGCCAAATGCACCGTGCAGTTTTCTTGAAAGCTGTCCATTTCTTTTTTTATGTGCGGTAATATTGGTACGTAAATGTGTAGCTCCTGGTTGCAAGTCAGGTTATGACAGCAACGAAAAGAAATTCCACATGTTCTTTCTCGGTACCGAAAAATCCAGCACTGACTCCATTTGGGGGTCGGAGGTTATAGGACCTGATGGAAACGTCATATGAGTACGGTACGTTTGTTTATATAGTTCAATAGTTTATAGTCTACTCATTTTGGACATGAGGTTTGCAATAGAATAATTGACTATCAAATTCAAAGTCTCCAAATTTAAAGAAAAATTCTAAATGTAGCGGGCGGGTTGTTTACTTAGTTCAATTGCGCGTGCTCCAAATAAAAAATGTAATTCACTGGGAATTGTTCAGATTTTAAAGGTTCAAAGATTCTTATCTATGCAATTTAGGTTGTACTTTTACATAATATAATTATAATAGATACAGGGCATATATTTTTTAATAATTCTTGTGATGTATATGTTTTAAATATTCTTATCATTGAGGTTTTAAAAGTAATTGATTTTTCAATTAGCTGCATTAATAATTTTAACAATTAAGTATATTTTTTTAACTATAACAAATAATAAAATCAATAATATCAGAAAAATAAGTCATGTAAATGCAAAGTTCAAACTACTTTCGAAATGTATCCCAAAATGAAATTGAATTCATATGTCAATTTCATGACTTTTTCTCTTTTTAATTAAATAAGTAAAGTTACTCTTACTTTTTCATATATTTTCTTCAGTTCATTTGCAAACAGCATTGAGTTTTTAATTATTTGTACTTTTCCTCAATGCAATTCAATGCAAAAGTCAGCTTCACTTTTTGTAGCGCCATCTGTTGGATTCTTTCGGCAGCCATTCCCCCTCCGGATCGTAAGAAAACTAGTACTACATACACATACACGCTCGTTGCATTGGGCTGGTTTCAATTAAATGTTCGAAAGTCAGTGAAACTTCAGCATTATTAGCTGTATTCATAATAATTATGGATCGAGAATATCTGATTGACATATGAAATGGACTTTTTAATTTCAAAAACTGCATCTTTCATCTGCCGTTTCTTAAAAAAAAGGTTTATTTACTACCAAAAGAGATAAATTCTGTAAAAAAAAATAATAGTAGACTTTTCAATTAAAAAGAAAAACTTCAAAGAAAAATTGATTCACTTTCATATTACGCTCCAATAGGCTTGGAATTCATCTGATTTGGTTGGACATTTTTTTAGTTTTTTGTTGAAATAGAATCATTTTGTTAAAAATGCGACTATTTTGTTGAAAAGTTATATTTTTGTTTGGAAGTTGAACTACTCTGTTGAAAATTGATTGTTCTGATTCAAAATTGAACATTTTCTCCAAATTCAATTGTTTGGTAGAAAATAAATTTTTCTTCCTCCACATATAAATACTGAAGTGGAAAATTTATGGAGAATGGAATGTGCGCAAATTAATTATATGAAATTCAAAAATTTTGAAATAATAAAGTTGTCGAAAGAAAATCGCCGAATTATAAAATATCCAAAACTGCGAATTCCCGAATACGAAAATGCTTCAACAGTTAAAAAATTGTTTTTTGATAAATAATATAAATTATATAATAATTGAATAGTTTACTTATTGGAAAAAAATATATAACAAATTGTTTTAAAAAAATGTCATCCATTAAAATATCAAATTATTCTTTTAAAAATAAGTATATATTATTCGTTGAGAAACAATTTTTAGAATTGAGGTGTTTGATGATTCGGAATCTTCCTTTGACAGGAACTTTACAGTTTCCAATTCGGTAATATTATAAAATTATTGAGTATTTTATTATTCAAGAATTCTCTGCACTGGCATTTTGTGATGTCAGGAATGTTATACTTCGAATATTTTCTTGTTCGGAAATTTTACAGTGTCTGGAATTTTATTTTTCGAGATTTTTCATTCGTTCCCTATTTTGTTGAAAAATCGTATTTTCGTTTTGCGAAAAAATTGTTTTTATTTTCTTAAAGATTCAATATTTTAGGCGAGAATGGATCTGTTTGTTTGAAAATTAACATTTATGTTTGGTTGCAAATTTTATTTATAATAAATTTCGCATTTTGAAACTTGCAAAATAAAAGTTTCATATTGATGAAACTTTTAACGACACATTGCTGAAGTGAGGCAATTTATATTTGAGGTTAGGGCCTGGTTACATCTCCCTTGAGAGAAAAGAAGCCGTCAGGATTTTCACTGACTATCAAAATCAAGTCTTTTTTGAATTTCTAATTTTTTATTATGATTATCAGACGTCCACCTGGTGTCGTCTATGAATATCACTTCATTAGTTTTAACACTTAACACTATCTCTTATATATGTGTGAATGATTAGAAATCGAAAGTAAAGTTAGTAAAATTTTTTTTTGTAATCGTTGAAAATGGATTATCAGAAAAATATATGTTTCGTTCAGTCCATTAAAAACTCATGAGTCCAGTCACTTTCTGTTTAAAATGATTGTTCTAAGGGGATATACTTTGTTATAGATTAGATTTACCATTTCATGTATACCCTTTTCGGGTTTTCACATATCTATCTTCCCCCCTCCCACAGGAGATCGTCAGACATTGAACCCTTCAACTCAAATCCCTTCCTGAAATCCCCAATAACCCTAACTCTCATAATAAGCCTCCAAGCAATGCCTGACGTACTTAATCCTGTATTCCTGTATTAAATTGTAATTCTAATTTTGTAATTATGAATTCTAATATTAAATTCATATCTTACGTCATAGTAACTAGGAAAACATAAATTAGTGGGGACGGTATTTTTGAAATATGACACCATTTCAAAATAGGTTTACATTAGAAGATTTATGATTTGAACTATTTTGGAATTTCTAAAATATGATAATGAATAGTTATTATTTGAAAAAAACTCGGTTTTTGTTATTAGCTCAATGTAGGGACCTGTTCAAAACTTTGAATATAGAAAACAGTAACAATAAGAATAACAATTTGTTCCTGCAAATGTTCAACTGTCCTGGTTTTTCGGTCGACCCATCTGGTAACCCTACATGAAGTACCAAAATTTGGCAGTGGTACTGTTACAGTGAAAAATCTTGTTGGAGAAAGCATTGTTGTTGATAAACGTTCTGAATGGTTAAAACAACTCAAGATTCAAGATACTGATCAAAAAATACTAGTTTGATCTCTGCATTTCAGCGTTGATGATTATGTATTTCCTGGTTTGTTTTTTATACAGTTATTACCTGATTATTAGATAGAATTATCATCATGATCATTCAATAAAATATCTGGAAGACGGCGTTGCAAAAGCATACTCACACAAAGTTTTTAGAGAGTGTAGCAACATTTTTATCATATTTGAATTATACTTAACTCGAATAAACATGTTAAGGGGGCATTTTATAAAAAGCTAAAAGAATGGTCAATTTTATTTATATTATTGTACAGAATCAGAAGAAGACAAGAATATTTTGTTTGAAATATGTGTAGTTATAAGTTTGAGGTTAAAAATGAAAATGTTCACAAACTTAAAAGATCCAAAATGGCGGACATTTCAAGCCTCTCCTGAGGCTGGTTTAATAAAAGACGTCTTCCCGTTCACACGATGCCGTCTGAAGTAGAAGTCTGAAACATACAAATGATGTATCAAATTAATCAGTAAGCTTGTCTTAAGTGCATGAACCTCGAAAATGTTAGAAAAAAAACTTTTTCAACTGTTTTTTAAATAAAAACAACTGAGGAAACCGACCTTTTTTCGTTTATATTTTTTTGCGGTTCACAAACTTAAGACAAGCCTGATGATAAATTTGATGTATCATTTGTATGTTTCAGACTCCAACTTCAGACGGCAGTGAACGAGAAGACGTCTTTCATTAAACCAGCCTCAGGAGATGCTTGACATGTCCGCACTTTTTGGATATTTTATAAATATTTTCATTTTTAACCTCAAACTAATATCTACACATATTTCAAACGAAATATTCTTGTCTTTCTCTGTTTCTGTACAATGAAATGAAGAAAATTGACCATTTCTTTTAGCGTTTCATAGAGTGCCCCCCTTTGGACCAATGCTAATCATATGCATGCCGAATCAGTTCCTTTTCTTCGGATTTTCTACTTCTTTACCTTTACATTTTTTCCCAGTTTGAGGGACATGATGATACCGATGAAATAATCGCGGATGGTCAAGTTCAATTATTAGAGTATAAGAAATTATTGTTGAATCCCGCATTCAATAACAATCGATCAAATGTAAAACCATATATCTATCGATAAAAAATGTTTGTGGAAAAATTTGAATCTGTTTTCCAACCAGTTTATATTGTCCAATGCTAATCAAAAATGCTCAAATCATATTGAGGAATGTAATTAATAATGAATCAAATAAATCATTTGTTCTCTGAAGACCAATTGTTTGCGATAAGAAAATGGCACCTTGTTATTGATGGTCAATAGCCAAGTAAGAGGGAGGTTTTGGCCTCGAGTCTCTAGAGTCTAGACTAGATCTAGACCGATCGGATTCCTAATACTGGCAGCATATTTTGGAATGTTCGTGGAACAATCCTACACAACCTGGATTCTGAAAAATAAGTAGTTTTGAAGATATCTAAAAAAGACCTCTTTAAATGTCCTATTTTCCCCAAACTACTGAAGAAATTTAGATATTATTTTTTCAAATGGAACGTATGCCTAAAAAAATGATCCTCGAAAGATACGAGGGTAAAAAAACGCCACCCAATAATGCCTTACACAACACCATTTACAAACAAAAAAACATCAATTATGTGTGTGTTCATAAACCTGCACATTTTAAAATACTTTAAATTTTTCATAAATCATTGTTTACGTTGAACAAATAATTGATACAACTTAAAGATAAAAATATTTTTCTCTCCAATATTAGGCACAGTAAATGTGTCATCACGATAATTAAATATCAGACTTGATGGATATCAAATAAATTCTCTCTTCGACCGTCTAAGTATATATGATGATAATTTTGTATGTCTTACGGTCTTCAAATAAAAATAAAAAACGACACTGAACTAAAGTTCGTTTATTCTTACGTTTCAGCAACACTGCATGCCTTTTTCAAAGAATCTAGTAAAATGAAAATAGAAAATAACATAATTAAAAACAGTACTACTACATACATGATACTCCATACCTAATTAAAACGAAAGAAAAAAAACGAAGAAACTTTGATAGTGTTTTGAGACAAAGCACGGACATATGACTAAGCAGAATAAACGATAATAAGGCGATTATACAAATATAAGGATAAATGCGAAATCTAATGAAATCGACGTTGAGGAAAGCGCGCCAAAGCGACTGGATTTTACTGAATTTTGAATTTACCTTTTTATGCTTTAATAAATTTTGTTTACATTCATAATTTCTGTCTGTAAGTTGACAGATGATTTGTGATATTTATTAATTCATATGGATTCAATAATTTTTTGCCTATTTTATCTAAACGGTATGTGGACGATATCCTTGCTATTGTTCCTACTGAAAGCATTGCTGATTTCATATATACTTTAAACAGTATAGAAAATTGCATTCAGTTAACATTTGAACTTGAACATAACGATTCATTAAATTACCTTGATTTACAGATCATAAAAACACCTGAAGGAAATTCGATTAACAAATGGCATAAAAAACCTTCATGGTCCGGTCGATATCTTAATTTTCATTCCCATCATCAGTTTAGTCAAAAAGTTGGTTTGATAAAAGGTTTAGTTGATCGATGTATCAAACTAAATGACATTTCATTTAGAAGAAAAAATTGAGACCTGTTAAAAAGCACAATAATTCAAAATAATTTTCCGCTTCCTTTGATTATACATATTATTCGAGAGAGAATTCATGAAATTTACAATGGTTCTGGCAGGAATAAAAGCTGGATTGGCACAATAAATTTGATTTAAAACTCACGTTACTTTATGTTCCAGGACTCTCCGAACGTTTGAGAAGATCGTTGAAAAAATTGAATAATAATGTTTATTTCAGAAATAAAAACTCCCTTAATAGAATTTTATTGAGTGAAAAAGACAGTGATAATATCGAAAATTTGTCTGGAATTGTATACCTAATAAAATGAAATTGTTGTGAAAAATTTTATATTGATGAAACAGGTAGGAGATAAAAACTAGAGTTTCAGTAGATAAAAGGGATTGTAAAGTTGGAAATTTGGACACGGGTTTGTCACAACATTGTTGGAAGGTAAATCATCACTTTGACTTTGATTTTAATAATCTTTGAATTTTGGCTGTAAAAATCAATTCTTATAAAGACGAAATATCGAATCCATATTCAATTATAAGTATCACAAAAAATCTATTAACTTACACACAGAAATTATGAATGTGAACAAAATTTATCAAATCATATAATCAGGTAAATTCAAAATTCAGTAAAATCCAGTCGCTTTGGCGCGCTTTCCTCAAAGACGATTTCATTAGATTTCGCCTTTATCCTTATACATAGGTTATATTATCGCCATAATTTATTTACATTCTGCTTAGTCATTTGTCCGTCGTTTGTCTCAAAACACTACCAAAGTTTCTTCGTTTTTTTTCTTTCGTTTTGATTGCGTATGTAGTCTAAAATGAACAAAACCTCTTCAATTTAATAAGCTTTTTCTGTGAATGTCTTCGTTTTTTCGACATGTCTTTCAATTTAGAGCAATACTTTTGAATCTTATGAAAAAGGAAAGACATAGAAAATACATAGATAGACATGTATTGACTCCAAAGTCCTTTATACACACAGTAAAAACTCTGTTTAATTATGTTATTTCCCATTTCTATTTTACTAAATTCTTCGAAAAAGGCACGCAGTGTTGCCAAAACGTAAGAATAAAAGAACTTCAATTCAGTTTTGCTTTTTATTTTTATTGGAAGACCGTAAGGCATACAAAATTATCTCATCACATTACGCTAATTCATTGAAAATGCATATTTGGCGGGCCTCTCTTCATAGTAGATCATGAAAGACAAAGTAGACAGAAGAAAGAATAATTATAAACATAAAAGATTGCAATCCAATTTTACTAGACTGTGTCTACAATTTATTCTTCTATTT
The DNA here is from genome assembly GCA_011762715.2 of Neuroterus valhalla. Taxonomy (NCBI): domain Eukaryota; kingdom Metazoa; phylum Arthropoda; class Insecta; order Hymenoptera; family Cynipidae; genus Neuroterus; species Neuroterus valhalla. The sequence continues at coordinate 146 of WSXT02064798.1, read as the reverse complement.
ATTGAATGTATCTATTAAAAAGTGCATTGGTTCATGAACAGGCCCGCCAAATATATGTGAATTTTCAATCATTTTTACATTCTCATCATAATGAGAAGGTATTGGTTTTATGTGAAAATTGACTTTCGCGGAATTTATGAAATGTC
>WSXT02064787.1:0-12518 GCA_011762715.2 Neuroterus valhalla | reverse complement strand
AAATGACTAATTCATTAGTTAAAATTTGATCTACTAATTGAAAAAGTAGAAATTTCACTAATTCAGATTTAGAGAGTTGGTCTTCAAAAATAATCAACAGCAAAATTTGGTCGGGCTAAAAGGAAACAGGTACAGAAGTTAAATATGCTTGACGCACTATTTTCAATTACCCCGTTTTGGAAAAATTCTAGGAGATTATATTTGTTACTGTCTTTGGAAAAGTATGATTAAATAAAGAAGAGAGCCAAACCATGCCCAGAAGCATTTTATCTCATCTTGAGATGTTTAATTCTCTTTTATTTAAACTTCCCCGTCCACTTTAGCCTCTCAAACTTAATGGTTTTGTTCTTTCGAACCTCTTTCCAGAACAACTGCAGTTTGAAAGGCAAAATCGAAATTGTATGTGAAAGGAAAAGAGGTTGAAGGAATTCATCTGCGGTATATTACCCTCTGCGGTGGTAGCTAACAGTAGGGCATGAAGCTAATAACCCCATTATGTAAATAGTAGGCGTTACCGAACCCCAGACAATGCTCCAAAGAGGGTCAAATGTGGAAGATTATTTAAATTGTACTGGAAGGAGCGAGGGAAATAATTAAAGTTAATTATGAATGTTATTGAATAATTATTTAATTATTTGTCTGAAAAATAGGAAGACGGGAAAGTTTAGGTCACTTAATAGACTGTAAAGATTGGAAATTCTTCAAGAAATGTTATGAAATGAAGAGAAGCAAGCGGCTCGATTCGCTCGCAAGTTCCAGCGCGCCTAGGGCGCGCGTCATTCGAATTTTGCGCTTAACGCTCGATAATGTATTCACCTCGCGCTACGCGCTCAGCTTCATACGTGGTTGATTCAGTTTACAGTACATGTAATACATACACAGAGTTGCAAATATTGCAAAATTGCTGAATCCCTCTACTTCTATGAAGATTATTGAATTTTTTTCTTATTTTCGATGCAACTTTTTTTATATTTATCCTCTGAAAAAAATGGTATATATAAAATTTATAGGCCTTTTTGAAATGAATGATTTTTGTACTTAACATTTTTTTGCACCTTGCATAGTTGGACCAAAAAATATATCTTTCTATTTTTCATTTACTATTTACCTACTATAAGAAACCGTAGTAACAATTTTCGAATCTTGTGAACAAAATTCAAAAAAAAATTTAAAATGCTGCTTCTCTTTTATTTTTGATCCAAAATAGCTGGATTACAAACTCGAATTTTATTTTTGGTCCCTAAAAATGGGTGCCAAAGCACGATCGAATATGATCATTCTTTTAATAGTTGTCAAGTTCACAGATTATTTTTCATTTTTTTTTTGTGAGATCAAAATTGGAATTTTTTATTTTTTGAGAAAATTCAAAAAAGTGTATTCACGATCTTGCAGGGCTCCCAAGGAGAAAAATTTTTTCTCTCTGACTTTCTTTTCAATCTTGCGTTATTTGGCTAAAAATTCTCATTTTCGTTTATATTTTTGAATTTTGAAAATGCCACAACTCTGACAATTTCGTTTGTAACAAGAAAAATCATTCGGACAAATTGTTCAGCATTCACGTACTGCAAGAGGCCATACTTACAATTTTGAGTCTTGGAGAAAAAGTCCCAAAAAAATTTCCAAAATACTCCCCCCTCCAATTTTTCGCCCAAAATAGCTGGTTAACGAATTTGACCTGTCTTTTTGATCCCTGGGAACGTGAGCAAAAGTACGATCGAATATGATTATCCATTCGAAAGTTATCGCGTTCTCAGATTATTTTTCATTATTTTTTGTCCGATCGAAATTGGAATTTCCGATTTTTCGAAAAAATTCAAAGAGTTGTATTAATGATCTTGTACGGCTTCCAAGAAGAAATCTTTTTCCCTCTTGACTTTTTTTTCAATCTTGCGTTATTTCGCTAAAAATTCTCATTTTCGTTTATATAATTTCGAATTTTGAAAATACTACAACTCTGTCCATTTTGTTTTCATCGGAAAAAATAATTAGGATGAATTGAATCACTTTTTAAGTGCTACGAGAAATTGTGCTTACAATTTTTGAGTCTTGAAAAAAAGTAAAAAAAAAAAGTTCAAAATGACCCTTCTTTGTTTTTTCATCCAAACTAGCTGGTTAACGAACTCGACATGTCTTTTCGGTACCTCAAAATGGATGCCAAAGCACGATCGAATATCATCATTATTTCGGAAGTTATCGTGTTCACAGATTATTTTCCATTTTTCTGTGCGATCGAAATTAAAATTTTCGATTTTTTGAGAAAATTTAAAGAGTTGTGAACTCCATCTTGTAGGGCTTGCCAATAAAAACTTTTTTCTTTCTGACTTTCTTTTCCATCTCGCGTCTTTTGGCTAAAAATTCGTATTTTCCTAAATATTTTTGAGTTTTGAAAATACCATAACTCTGACATTTTTGTTCTTATCGAAAAAAATGATCAGGATAAATTGTTTCACTTCTTAAGTACTACAAGAGATCGTATTTACAATTTTTTATTCTTGAGAGAAAAAGTCCAAAAAAATGTTCAAAATGCCCCCCCTTTCGGATTTTTCATCCAAAATAGCTGGTGAACGAACTCGTCCTCATAGTTTTTTCTGACTCAGGGGGTCTCAAAACGTGGAGATTTCATTAAATCCGCGAATGTCAGTTTTCGCATAAAAACCAATACCTCCTCATTCAGAATGAGAATGTGCACACTGGAAACTTTGTTATCCTGTTCATAAAAAATTCACGTTTCTACAAATGATGTATATGCTTCTACTTTCAGTAGAAAAATATTCTTCCGTAGAAATTATTCATGTTAATCAAGATTCTGTTGAATTGAAAAAATTTTGGAGAATGTTTAATGCAAGCTAGATAATATCCTATATAAGAGCATATATTGATAGTTCTCAATTTTTAGATAAATATGAAAATCTGAAACTAAGCAGTAATATTTTTGAACTGGAAAATATTCCATGGAATTTAGAGGGGAGGGGTGGAAAAGAAAATAAGGAGAGGAAGGAAAGAGGAAGCGAGAAGGACGGAGTAAATGGTATCACAACAGTAGAAATAGAGACAGCGATAAGGGCAGTAGAAGAAGCAGAAGCAGCGAGTATACAGAAGGAAAAGAGGAGTTTAATACGTTATGTGAGAGAAAGAGAGATAAGGAGCGGGGTTTAAAGAGCTGGCAGAAAAGAAAACAGAGGAAGAAGCATGTAAGTAAATGCTGAAAGTAGAAAAAATTCATCAAGGAATCGAAGTGTTAGAACTGAAAGAATATTTCATGGAAATATTGGCAGTGAGTGGAAAAGGGAAGCACAAGAGGAAGGAAAAAGGGAACCGAGAAGAAAAGGATATCACTAAGGGAAAAATAGAGACGGATGTAAGGTCAGTGAAAGAGACGAAATTTGCAGCTATAGGTGAAATAACAAATGAAGTATGGAAATATGGATGAAAATGGTTGGAAGGGTTGGCGTGGGTAATGTGCAGCAGGGTATGGAGACGACAAGGCTCTCTAGAAGTATAAAGAGGAGGGATAGTTGTACCAATAATGAAAAAGAAAAGGGGTCGAAGAATAGAAGGGAGTAACGCTGATGCCAACATTATTCAAGATGTATGTGTCAATGTTTTAAAAGAGGTTAAAGAAAAAATTGAAAGGAATGGATGTCATCAAATTAGATCTGATTTAGGAGAGGTATAGGAAGGACGAATAATGTCTGCGTGCCATTGATGTCATATAGGAAAGACTAAGGAGGCTTGATAGCAATTGTTGCCGATTTGAAAGCGGCATCTGATTCAATGAACGAAGGAGAGATAGAAAGATCAATGTAGAGAAAGAGAATGGGAAAAGGTTCGAGGAAAAGCGTAGCTGAAATGATCAGAGATAAAAAAGTAAGGTAAAAGTGGGTAAACAAATAGGAGATAGTTTTGGTTGGCAAGATGTATAAGGCAGGGATGTTCGCTAAGATTACACCTTAATAATATTTCAAATTCTGAGAAGATAAAGAAAGAAGGATAGAGGGGAGCGAGGCTAGGTGGAGGAAAACATGTACACTGACAGATGCAGATGATATAGTGTTCACATCAGATATTGAGAGGAGAAAGAGAGATGGGAAATGAGAATAAGGGAATGTTGAAGAAATTTAAAAAAAGATTGGCAAATAATGAGAAAGAGGAAACATGGTAGAAGATAGTGATCAAATGTTGGAGTTTGGAGGGAAGTGATCTAATGGAATGTGGGCAGAAAGAGCTTAGTAGGATCAATTCAAAGGTCGAGGTTGAGGAAGTGAGAAGTATAGGAAGAGACGAAAGAAGATAGGATGATTGTAGCTGGTTTAATCAAAGAATAAAAAACATGAGAGGAAGGTTATGTCAAATAAGAGGCTATAATATACCAGTGCGCAGAGGATAGAGGATGATTGGACATAGGAACGGAAAAGATGCATTTAGAAATTAGTAGAATAGCAAAAAAGGAGAATGAAAGGAATAAAAAGCATAGGTCAGGTAGAGAAGATTGCAAATAGAAGGCATGTGGTGGACTTGGGACACTATGATAGTCGACTTAGTAAAGTTTGAGAGATTAAGGGCAGAGTGAGAAAGGAACAAAACAAGGAGAAAGAATTTATAAGCAAGAAGAGGAGATAATAGAGAATAAAATGAAGGAATAATGCGGAATCTGTCACTCAAACGTAGCTGAATCAGTAAAAAAAGAAAAGATTCGTTAGAAAAAAAGAAAAATAAGAACAAAATGTAGGCTTCATAACAGAAGAGATGATGATAGGAGAGGCAAGGTAAGAGATTAGGGATATATGTTAATGGAGATATGGAAAACATAACCGGGAATTTGGAGGAATCGATAGGAGGGAGAGCAGAAGGTTTGGATTCGATTACAGGAGAAGATTCCAATGCAGGAACAGAAGAAAAAGGAGGATAAGAAAGGAAAGAAGAGAATGAGACTCGAAGGAACTCTATAGAGAAAGTAGTAAATGTTGAAGGAAGAAAGCTACTAAGTAGATTGGAGGAAATAGTTTGCTCTATCTCGAACGAGAATATTGAGAGTAATGAGAAAGGAGAGTACACTTTCACGAGGGAAAAACGGTAATAGACTATGTTATTGGGGACGATCAGGTGAGGAAGAATATAGGAAGGCTAGAAATGGTAGAGTACGTGGAATCAAATAATCTTTCTCTCAAGGTGATAGAATAGAGTGAAAAATTTGACGAATGGAAAAATACATAGGGGAAGAAAAAAGAGTAGCAAAGGGTAATTGGTCAGTTTGGGGGAATAGAAAAACAAGACGAAAAATGAATGTAGTTATAATGAGGGAACGAATTATAAATCAGCAGAAGGAAAAGGTAAGAGGAAAGGTGAAAAGGAAATTGTAGGATACTTCTTAAAAGGGGTTCAGCAAAGGGGACAGGAGCAGCTAAGATGAAGAAAAGAAGAGAAAAAAAAGTTGGTAAGCAATCGAGGGAATGGAAAAGAGGGAACGATAGCGCGAATGAGTGATGGACGAATGAAGAAGGGTAAAAGAAGTATATTAGTAAAAGAGACGAAAGCAGCAGGTATAGATGAAATACCAAATGAAGTATGGAAATCTGGATAGGAAGGAATAGAAAGGTTCGTGTGGATAATGTACAGGGGGGTATGGAGATGGAAAGGCTGTCGAAGGATATGAAGAGGAGGGAAAGTGGTACAAATCGAAGAAAGAAAAGAGGGGAAAGCTCAAAGATTAGAAGGGGGAAACGCTGATGCCAACATTATTTACGATTTATATGTCAATGGTTTTAGAAAGATGAAAGAAAGAAGTGGAGGAGGCTTTTTATCAATTTTTGGTGATTTGAAAGCGGCGTTTGATCCATTGGACAAGGGGGAGATTGATAGAGCTATGGAGAGAAAGAGCATAAGAGAAAGTTTGAGGAAAAGGTTAGCTGGAATCTTTAGAAATAAAAAAATTGAGGTAAGAGTTGGTAAACAAAAAGCGGACAGTTTTTGGTGGTCAAGAGGTGTTAGGCAAAGATGAATGCTCAGCTCACACCTTAAATGATATTCCAATTTCGGAGGAGATAGAGAAAAAAGGATAGAGAACAGTAAGACTAGGTCCAGGAAAATATATACACTACAAGTGCGGATGATATAGGGTTTTTAGTAGATAGTGAGGACTAAATGACGGGTTCAATCACGAGATTAGAAGAATACCTAGAAGGTAGGAAACTGAAGCTCAACATAGACAAAACGAAGGTAATGAAATTCAGGAAGAGGGGAAGGAAAAAAGAAAAACGCATAGCTAGATAGGAAGGTAAAAAGATAGAGGAGGTGAGGGAATTCAAGATTTATGGTTTGATTGTGCAGGTGAATGGGAAGCATAGAATGCAGATTAGAGGGGAGTTTTAGAAAACGGCAGGGGTAATGAAGCAGATGTAAGCAATAGGAAAAAGAATTCGAGAAAGACTGGAAGATGCGTATAAGGTTGTCTGATGCAAGAGGCATATACGGAATGGACATGATGGGTAGAATGGAGGAAGCCAGGTTATATGGCGAGAAAGAAGTCTAAAAATAATAAGTTAGGAAAAGAGGTAGAAAAGATGGCGTGGAAGTTTAGTGTCAAACTAAGAATATGGAAGGGAGCAGGATTGGCGAAGAAGTGTTGCAAAGAGGTGGAAAAAAGGAAAAGAGGGCAGTTGAATCACGGGGTAGGAACAAAAAAGAAAGAGATCTTGGAAGTGTGACAACACATGGTCTGCTGACTGCCATCAGGGACCAACCAGAGAACATGGCGTCGTAGAGTGAAGACTTGCTTCTCGCTACAGACTATAGAGTTGGTGCGTAGAGTCGAAACTCGCGAGATAAAAGGGTGGTTATGGGAGAGCCTACATATGGACAGCTATCCCATTTAGAGCTCATTATTTTATTAATAACATCTACTAGTTAATGTATTATGTATAACGACAAGAAAATCTGGTAAATTTCCAATTACGCAGTATGATTTTTGAATAGAAGGGAGTAACTTCAATAAAGAATAGTTCAATTTATGAATTAACATTATGATTTTCAATTGGGAAATGAAATTTTCAGTCAAATATATCAGTTTCGAATAAAAACTTTATTCCCAACTAAACAATTCATTCTCCTAACAAATTATTTTATTCCAAGTCCTAAACTGGAATTAAGGAGAAATATTAGGGTCAGATTTGAATTTAACATGGAAAACTTCTTCAAAAAGATACCTTTCATTTCGTAGATTTTCATAAGTGCCCTCCGAAGTGTGCAAGAAAACCAATGATAACTTGTTTTGTTCTGGCTTCATTTGTTTCTGAAATATACCAATTTCCATCAAATACATAACTTCGCAGTTGGATTTTTTCTGAAAAAGCAATATTCCCAACAAAATAGGTCAATTTTTTGAAAAAATATTCTTCAAACAAGGATGGAACGGATCTTCAATTTTCGAAGCTTCTGTTCATTTTGTGAATGAATAAATTATACTAATTTCCTTGTTTTGTGTAGATTCGAAAGTTAACCAAAAAATCATCTCGAAAATTCTTCGAAATATTATTTTTTCCAATCGCACGTGATACGAGCATGATGCGTAATCTAAAATCAGCCACACGTTGACCTTGTACTTAATTTCATGGCGTAGAAAACATGTTATGATCCGATTTTATTTGAAAAAAATATTTACAATGTAAAAGTATGTCAGCATATTTCTAGAATTTAAACAAAGATTTGAGAAAAACAGATGTTTTTCAATTCATCGTTACCTCCATCAAGACTGAATTCATGATCTGTCCTCATTTTTTCACTTTTTTCTGGTTTGAACTGCTCTTGCGCCAACTGAGTAAACATTCCAAAGATAATTTACAAGTAATAAATACGAATTTTCAGACCCACATGAGATATTTATGTTCTATATCCGCCAGGGAGCAGAGATTGTTTAAAGAAATTATTATTTCGAAAAGCCAAATTTGGACGTCTTTTTCAATCATGAAGTGTTTGATTTTTTGTGTATTGGGTTTCTGTGCCTCCCAAGTAAGTCAAACAAATTTTCATGAAAATTAACATTCAAATTCATGAATGTCTGAAAAATTACTAATCAGATTTTTTTGAATTAACACACTTCATCTATTCTTGTGTACTGTTGTAAAGTATCTTGGTCCGTGTATTATATACGAATTTTTGGGTCACAATAAGTTTTTCCCTTCAAAAGTGATATTTTTTTATTTATTTTTGGAAGTACTTTATTATACAGAGGAGATCCCTTATCTATCCTCTGGAATCTTTCACCTTCTTCATCATTTTCTTATCCCATCTCTTTTAATAATCCACTTTACTGTCTCTTCCATACTTTTATTCAGGTCCTATCCTCCTACTCTTTCCTGTTTTCCATTTCTCATTTCCTACCTTTCTACACCTCCTTTGTCCCTTTCTCGACCTCTACATTCTACTATTAATTTTCCCTCCGTGTAAAGTCTCCACACTTCTATTCCCCCTTCTCTCTATTTTCTTACACTTCCCTTCATCATGTCCACTCTTTCGCTGCTTCGGTTACCCCAATAACTTCTCTTACCATCTATCTCCTTCTGGTCTCACTTCTAATCTTACCTTCCCAATTACTCTCCCAAGTTGTTTAAGAAGTGTGTCCACTCCTTCCCCTTCCGTACTCCTTACATCTTTCTTCTCACTTCTTTTTATTGATTTTCTTACCATATACCCACCACCCTCAACTGCCGATTTTATATTTCTCTCCCACTTCTTTAAAATCCTCTCCACCGCATTTTCATCCCCTACATCCTAATCTCACTATCTCCAGAAAGTGTTTCAAGCCTACCTCATTGCCTGATTCCATCCTTACTATAAGTTACTCCTTGCCCCTCTGATTTTTGTCCTAATGTTTCTCTCTCTAATTATCATCTGTACTCTTCCTTCTTCTTCTTTCCTCTGGACGAAAATAAAAACTAATCAGCATTTTTCGTACTTTTATTTTTCTCATCATTTTTTTACACTTTCCTTTCTCTAGCACCGTTATCTCTCTTTATTATGACCACTTGATACCATACGTTTCCTTTCTTCTTTTTCTTCTTTGCAACTTGCATCTTCTACACATGTCGTTCTGGAAATATTCGTCAAATTATTTTCACTCCTCGAAATACATCCTCCTTTCCCTCTCTAATACTACATCCCATTTTTGAATTTACCACCAGAATCTATTGTCTTTGTTACTTTCTTCAACCATCCGGTTCAGGATTTTGAACTATTTGGAGTAAATTTTCATTCTTCTTGACCAACAATCTTTCCAGGCTCGAGATTCAGCTCTCTGATGAAAATAGGGATATTTGGTTGAGAAAAATCTGTGTTGTTGGGAGTGCAACAATTTGATTCAAAATTGACTCTTTTTCAGAAACTCAATTATTTTTAGTTAGAAATTTCAATTCTTCGTGGAAAATACGTCCTTTTAGTATTTTTGTGTTCGAAAGTTTTCCTCTTCCGGTAGAAATATTACACTTTTGGTTTTAATTAGAGGATTGTCCCTAAAATTCATCCTTCTTGATTTGAAAGGCAATTCTTCTCCAAATTCATACATACAAGTTAAAAAAACTGTTCAGTAGAGAATTTTGTTCCTACTCGAAAATTTAACTGTTTAGTTGAAATTCATTCCTTTTTTGAAAAATTTTTTTCTTGTTGGAAATTAAGTTTTTTGATGAAAACATAATTATTTGGTTGAAAAAGATCTGTTTTGGTGAAGCTCCAACAATTTGATTCCAAATAGCTAAATGTTTAGAATAATGGTCTTGGGGTTAGGAATTCAACTGTTCTCTGAGAATTTTGCCTCTCCTAATGAAAATTCTATACCTTAAGGTCTAATCGTCTAATATTCAAAAATTGGGTAGAAAGTTATTCTTCTCTAAAAATAAGGATAAAAGAATAATTCCTTCGAGAATTTATTTTTCCATTTTTATTTTTGTTCAATTTTATCGTTAATTTAAATCTTTACAGACAGTCTTTGCAGAGTCAGACAGCGTTGGAAGTTTACGTAACCAATCTATCGCTCAAATGGCCGAGATTTATCAAAACATGAAATTGTCTGTTTGGGTCAGTTGGTTTTGATAATTTTCATTCCTATTAATTTTTCTCTACCAAAGGAAAAAATCCTATGATTCTTATTTTCTTGCTAGAATGAAGGTGAGGCTGTAAAGCAAAAAGGTGTAACGACCACTGAAATAGTATCCACTTGTTGGTCAAATGATGTGGATGAGAAATTTTTGAAACAGTTTGATATCACGCAGGATCAATGCACAAAGTGTTATGACAAAATATCAAAAACTGAGGATAATGAGGTATATAAAGGAAAGATCATATATCATCTATCCTAAAGAGGAGGTGTTATATCTTTTAACCTAGTTTGATTTAATTAAGTTTTCACTTGAAGTTACTGAGGAGAAAATTGAATATTTCATTAATGTGCCTCAATTTTATGAAAAAATTGTACAAAAATGTTGAAAACAATTTTCAAATGAATAATAAACATTATCCTTTTTATGTTGCCAGTCTGCAAAGAAGTGCTGTGATAACCTTATTGCTGTATTAGATAAACAGGCAAAGTCAATTCATAATGATGCTAAGGCATGCTACGCAAAATGCACGCAACTTGGAGCTGACTGCAAGAAGATGGTAAAGAATTCAATATATCCCGATGGCGAAGAAAGTGAGAATTCGAATTCTGATAACAAAAAATGTGGAAAGGCTAAAAGTGCGGATACTGACAAAGGCAAAAACACTAAAAAAGTAGACTGGAGCCTTGAATAAGATCCAAACCGAGTAGTTGATTCTGCCCTTATCTTCTAAAATACACGGATAACTCTTTTCCGGTAGAACAGATTTTGTCATTTAGGAATTTTCACACTATATGGTAATAAAAATCTATATCCATACAGAATATGGTTAATTTGTATCATATATTCCTACACATATATAAAATTAGGCAAAATGTAAATGAAAATTTTGTATCTGTCCAATTGAGGTAAATAGTTTTGGATTTCGAAAAAAGATCCATTCCGGTGGGAAAATCATTTTCCATTCCAAGATTCATTATTCAAACTGCTATTCAATTATTCTTATTAGGGCTGCGGATGTGAATATTCCTCGAAATTTAGTTCTCATTTTTTTTTTGTAAATCAATGATTCCAATTAGAAATTAAAATAACTCATGCACAAACGAAGAGTGATCTTTTTACCTTCAATTCGAATTTTTCTTCCAGAATTCTTTTTTCTTTTTCTTGGATGAAAATTCAAATTTGGCAGTCTAACGTTTAGTTTTTCCGTCAAAAATTAAATCATTCTTATAAAAAGTCATCCTTTGTGATTGGAAAATAATCTTTTACAGCTGATCGTTGATTTTTTCGATTTTCAATTTGACATTTCCGATTATAATAAATTAATTTGGGTCCAAAATGAACATTTTTTAAGTCACTTGCTTTTTTTCTAAGAATCATTATTCGAATAGACTCGAATTCCAGAACTGTTCAAAATTTTATGTTCATTTTTTTTTCAATTTTTCTTGAACAATTCAGTACTCGACGAATTTCATCAATGTTCAAAATATTTCCGGATCCAAATCTGATGAATCCCATCAAATTTTCCATCCATTTGAATTCTTCGGAATTAGATTTTATTATTAATTATTTTTATTCCCATTTTACTGAATATTTTTTCTACATCAAAAGTTTTTCCAGTCAACTTGAATCTTTTTAAACTTAATCAATCGATGAAGGCTCTCCAAATTGTCCGAAGTTTTTCAGAATCAGTAAGAATCCATAAAAATTAGATAAACTTTTTTTATTTATGGATTATAAATTTTTTTAATTCTCCGAAGTTTCAATTTTCAATTAAAAGAAATACAAATTATCGAGAAAACGGGAATTATTAACATGGAAGTTTAGGTTTTAAACCATTTTTTGTATTTCTAAATAAGAAACTTTAAATTTGATTTTCATTAAGAAAATGAAATTCTTATCTAGATAGTCAAATTTGCAATAAAAATAGTTGAATTTGCATCCACAAAGTTGAATTTTCAACAAAAATAGTTGGAGTTTAGGTTCCAAGAAACTAATCGTCCAAAAAACTGTTGAACTTTTAACAGGAAAAATAAAGTTTTTATTCGGGAAGAATGTATTTGAAGAAGAAGACAATTTTCCAAATCAATGAGATGAACTTTTAGGCAAAAAGTCGCACCTTCCAACAAACAAGATAAAATCATTGGGAATTATGGACTTTTCAAGGCATGGAGACAAATTTTGGAACTACGAAGAATACTTATTAAAGAAACAATTTTATTTCACACAAAATGATTGAATCTTCTACAAAATAGTTAAATTTTGAACAAAAGATAATAATTTTTGCTTGAAAGAATAAATAGGGTGAATACAGTTAATATACCGGTTTTTTCGGTTCGGAAATTCATCTCTTCTAATAAAAAATTTTCCTTTCATGGTTAGAAGTTAATCCTTCATAAATAATTGAACGGTTTTTGTGGTTCAGAATTCATC
>WSXT02064776.1:0-12518 GCA_011762715.2 Neuroterus valhalla | reverse complement strand
TTCAAGGTTACTAACCAGTGAAGGCGTCGCACCTCCAAGAGCACCGGAAATCAGAACAATTTCTTTAACCGAATGTCCTTAGTGGTGTCGCTGTAGTTGTTCTCTGACATTTCTGTACCTCTCCTTTGTATCGATATCCGTGCTTGTGATGTTGTAGTCGGCCGAGACTAAGAATTCGTTCACGAACATATTTCGTCCACGTTTGTCAAAGAGCACGATGTCAGGTATTGTGTGTTGAATAGGGAGTATCGTCGAAAAATTGTGGTTCCAAGAAATGCGGCAACCTCCGTTCTCAACGATTGAATCAAGCTCAGGGTCCCTATCTATACCTGCTATTCGTTTACGTTTCAATTGAATCTTGGAACACTTATATTATCTAAAGTCCTTACTTATTTCTCGTGTGTACTTCTCAACGGCACTGAAAGAATTTTCGAGATGTTCTTTCTCAGAAGCATAGATCTCTAAGGCAGCAATATAAATTATATAAGTGACCTTATGCTCGAAAACTTCAGTTTCGTCACAGAAATACCCATGAGAAGCGCGAAGTGCGAGAGATAGTAGTAATAGTGTAATGCAGAAGAGGAGAGGGCGCATGGTGTCATCCTGAAAGACACCTCTCTGGAAAGTGACGCTGTTGGTTGTCACACGATGTTTTCAGGAAGTAATGGTAAATCTGGTTTTGCGCTCATGGCATACATGCACACACTTACGTACAACTTGTAGCCTCTGTTGCGCCAAAAATAAGCTTCGGACAGAAAACATTTTGGGGATTTGAGCTAATTTCTTGTGCACTACCTCCTCTTATGTTCAATGGACAGAAGGAGTAGATTCTATACGAACTTTTGTAGATTTTAAAGAATCATAGGCTTCCCCTACAATGGCCTTGAGTCGAATCGATACATAAAGGATGGACCTTTTCCATGAAGATGCAAATTTTTGAATAAACAAGGAATATAGAAAAAAGGTAGTACCTGAATCTAAAATTTTTTCAAACTCTTGCTTTCAGATAATTTGCTTGGATTTTAATTATATCTCTAATTTTTTCAATAGCTTGCGACATATATCCTATTCTTATCACACGCGCAGCAGTTCATTCGGAAGAGGGACTTGGAGGGGAAGAACCAGCTGGACCGTATCGCGAGGTGTGGCTGTTCTGAGGAACTGGAAGACTCTCGTATGCGGACCCGAATCAAGGAGCGATCCTTGCAGGGGATAATAGCAAAGCCCCCTGGAATATAAAGAGCGCGAGTTCTCATGCTCCCCATCCATTATGTGATCACCGTGTCATCCTGGAGAGTGTCCTTTGATAGGAGTCTAAACGGAGACTTCAGGTCACCAGTTCAAACTCCGTAGTGTTTACACCTCCCTCCTCCTGCAAGCAGGAATCTACAGGGGGATAGATTGCTTATTGCCATTATTACTTGTGCGATTCACCGTAGATCGCAACAATTAAGCTGCCTTGGTGAAAGGGAAATAACTAGGCTTTCTGTGAAGAGGGAAATCCGTACCAGTGTCCCGATTATTTAGAAACAAAGATCGAAATTTGTTGCGCAGATATTTTTTTAGGCACAATATTGAGTTATTGGTGTGATATAAAGTTCGTCTTGCAATATTGTTGTCACTACACAGCAGCAGAGTTTGTTGAAGGCAACTTAGGTCACCTCTGGATGCTTTTTTAGAGCTACCATCTGTTACTCCACAAGGTTTTAGTCGCAAACTTCCTGATGGTCGAGGAAACTCCTAACAATGCGACAGGTATTCAATAAACCCGCTTTCTGAGCCACTGCTAGTACCTTACTGACTCCTAGATGTTCGAGATGTTCAGTGCATCTTGCGTGTACAGTGCCTGTAGCCGATATCATGATAGGATGGATGGATGCATGTTTCACATTGCTCCATATCGTCTTCACTTTATGTCTCAGCTCACTATACTTATGGAATTTGGTCTTATAGGATGTCTGCAAATTTTGGTTCAATGGACAAGCAATGTCGATGATAGAAACTTTTCCGGAACCTTTTTCATGAACCACGATGTCTGATCGATTGGCTCGGATATAATGATCCGCCTGGATAGTAACATCATAATGTAAGATGTAATCTCCGTTCTGCAAAACACGAACTGGAATGTTTCTGTAGAAAGGCATCCATTCTGTTAAGAGTCCTAGGTTTAGGGCAAGTTGTTGATGTATGATGCTCACTACATCATTATGTCTGTGCATGTACTCTCTCTGAGCCATTATCCGACAGCCATCAATAATGTGCTCAATGGATTCGTTGGTATCTCCACACAATCGGCACCTGTCAACCACGTCTTGATGTAGAACATGCTTGCAATAATTTCTGGTGCCGACAATCCTGCTCTGTATCGCGATCACGAATCCCTCCTTTTCCGGAAACAGGACGCCCTTTCTTATCCAAATATTATATGCATCTTCATCCTTTTCATATTGATCTAAGGTTTTGGGGTGCTCGTCATGGATAGCTTTTTGTCTCCACTGCGTTCCCAATTCCTCTGTTGTTTCAGCCCTGATATCCAAAGAGTCCCCTCAGGACAATTTCAAGGGCGTGTATTCGAGATCTGCTTCACAGATGGTGTTGTAGAGCGCAATATCTCGGTTGCTGATAAAATAGTCTCGCAACTGTGTAACTTGCGATACACAAAGTTGCTTGACATCTACATCGCCCCTACCCCTGATATGTCGTGGCTAAACTATCCTTTCAATCGCCGAATTACTGGGATGCATCCGTCGCTTAGCCATTTCAACACGAATGTTTCTGTTTATCCTATCAAGGTCGGTGTTTGACCATTTTATAAGCCCCAACGAGTACGTTAGAACAGGAATGGCGTAGGTGTTGATAGCCCTGATTTTGTTGGAAGAGTTGAGAGAAGTCTCAAGAACCAGTCTTAGTCTCGTAGTGAAAGTAGTTATAAGGCTCTTCTTAACTATCGTATGCTGTATACCCTTGGACTCAATACCCAGATATTTATGCGACTCACTCTCAACCATTGCCTCAATGCGGTGCTCATCCTCGTTCCTCAATTCTTCGGTTTGTCATTCTCCTCGATTGAAATGCACTGTTCTGCATTCATCTAGTCCAAAGTACATGTGGATGTCATTCGAAAACTGTCTTGTGACATTGATTACTTGCTGCAGTTTCTGGTTTGAACTAGCGTACAACTTAAGGTCATTCATGTACAGAATATGCGTCAGTATATGGCCATCCTCATCATCATGAATTCTGAATCCATGAGACATGCTATTTAGAGTTTGGCTCAATGGATTCATCGCTAAACAGAACCATAATGTACTGAAGGAGACCCCTTGAAAGATACCCTTCGTAATGCGAATCGGTCTAGTTGTCCTTGGTTGCCCATGATCAAAGTACTTGATTCATGATTCCCAAAGCATCATCGCTCGACCTAAAAGATCGATGATGCGTGGGCAGATCTTGTAAATTTCCAAAACTTGAACTAAATAGTCATGTGGTACAGAAGGGAACGCTTGCTTGTAGTCAATGTAAGCCATGTGCAAGTTTCTTTGACCTTTTCTAGCTTGCGTCATGGCCACAGCGTCAATGGTAACTAGATCTTTATTACCTTGCGAGTTCTTACAATATCCTTCTTGTTCTTCGGTTCTTGTGATAGTAAACCTTATCTGCGATGACCTCTGTGAGGCACTTATAAATTGTTGGGAGACAGGCGATTGGTCGAAATTCAGATGGATTCCGAGCGTCTGGTTTTTTGGGCAGCATGTATGTGATTCCTTTGAGCATGAAGTTCGGCATTAGATCAGTATGTTGGATGATCTTCTGGTAACTCTTCGCCAATGCAGTGTGCACACTTCTAACGTACTTGTACCAGAAGTTGCGCACCATGTCCGGACTTGGAGCTTTCCAATTACTGGATCTTGCCAAAACCGCTGAAACTTCCGAGTCTGTGATGATGTTAGGCTCCATTTCAAGGTTCTCTTCTGCCCTTTTCTTTTCTTGCCGGAATCACGCAGCATCTAAATTGCTTCTGTTATTTTTGCCCCAAGTACCTGATCAGTAGTCGGTCATATCTCTTAATTGAGGAGCTTCAGTGTTCAGCTGCATGTTCTGCTCCTCATTCAGTTCACGATAGATCTTCCTGGAAGGTTCGATTTTGCTGCCTTCTTGCACTACTCTTGTTATATCGACGTAGTCTGGCAGTAAGAACACCAACTCTCTGCTGATGAAAATCGATTATCTCATCTAATACTGCTGGTGTCAGTGTCCCAATGTTCCGAGGGTAGATGACATTATGAACATGGTGTATCAGCTTTCTGGTCTTATTTTTTCTCTTATATTGGGATTATTATTATTATTGTTATTGTTATTGCAGGTGGATAAGGAAATCCAAGTACCCTAGAACTAAGGTTATCTATGTGTAATCTATTGCACTGTACCCCTGAATTAAATCTCTCATGAGACCAGTTTCCACTTTGAAGGCGTAGATTGACGTATAAGAAATCTCCTTGGAATCATCTGGTTCACAGAAATTATTTCCCAGGTGCTCTATTTTGAGGTTTACTTACGCATCACAATTGCAGAGAATTTGGCTTGCTGTTTCCTCCCGGAAGCCACATTCACGATAGCATGGATCATTGTCGACTCTAATATTAGTCATGTGTTTCTTCAAGCGGCAGTGGACAGTGAGTGCTTTAGCACTACTTTCAACTGTTTTCATTCCATGTTCAGGAGCTTCTTTGCCTTCCCAGGCATGGTTTTTCATCAACCTTCTAGAGTGTAACATCTTATTAGCCATACTATAATATCTCCTGTGCTCTTCCAGGAGCCACTTCTCAATGGCATGCTTAGACGATGCACGCGAGATACCGCAGTATTTCTCAGGTCCGTAACGGGCTTTTAGAGTCCCAGCTTCTGCAAATAAAATCAGCTCTTTCATTTCCGTTAATGTTCTCATGCTCTCGAATGCATTTGAGATTTACCCAGTTCCTTTCTGAGACTTCAAAAAGTTCTTGGAGGCAGCTCCAGACTAGTCTGGATGTGACCTCTTGCGAATCGAGGGTCTTTAAAGCAGCCTGGCTGTCAGACCATGTGTAGATATGATGATCTACGAACTCACGCTTATGAATCTCCTGTTGGCAGGCCTTATTGGCCATAATCTTAGTCTGTAATACCGTAGGGAACTTTCCCAGTGCGATAGTTACCTTTGCACTGAGTGCAATTCCAAATATTCCAGCTCTAGATCTGTTAGAGTCTTTAGATCCGCCTATGTACTAGACGAGTCCTCCCTTTGTGAGAGAGAACGACTCCAAAGACACTCCATTGATAGATTAAAGTTGTTTAAGTAATAAGGAAGAGCTATGCAATGGAGATTTTTGACAGTAAGAGTAGGAATTAAAAATAATTTCTTATCATTTTTTGTCAACAAAAAATTTCCAAAGTAAAAAATGACTATTGCATGCATATGTTGTTAAGATTGTTTGAATAATTGAAAATTGTAATCCAATATCAAGTTGGCACTAGAAGCCTATTGACAAGACATTTGCAGCCATACCTGTTTTCTAAATGCATTGTATTTATGAAAGAGGTGAAAGAGTTTGTTTACCTGGGTAACCTATTTAGGAGAAATGGAGAAATGAATGGGCATATGGAAGAGAGAGTAAGAAGGGCAAAGCTTGTGATATGGCAGTTTTGAGGATAGGAAAAGAAGTTGTTTGCAGATGAATTTGAAAGAAGGATGAAGCTGCTCGACTCACCTGTGATAACTATGTAACTGTATGGAGTAGAGCTGTAGGAGTGGAAGGGAAGTGAGGAGGTAAATAGGGTTCAAGAAAGGTTGATCAGATGGATACTGTGGTTGGACAGAAGTACACCTAGTTACATCGTTATGTGGGAGGCGGGGAGAACGAATTTAGGGATTCTGACAGGTAACTGGGCGTTTAAGTATGAGGAGGAATTCTTGGAAGAGAGAAGAAGTTGGCTGCTGAGGGAGTGTTGGTGGGAGAAGGAGAACAGGAGAGGAGATGGAAAGATGGTGGACGAGAGAGGAAGGTATTTCAGAAAAAAATGGTCTGCATGAGGATGAAGTGAGAAGAAGTCACGAGGAGGGAAGAAGGGTGTATGAAATAGTTAACAGGAACAGCATGGAGAGAGAAGGCAGAATGAGAGGAGAGAATAAGAGGGCCAAGGTTTAATGAGGTAACGCAACATTGAGCGTGCTGAGGGTGCGTCTGTCGGGTCGCGCTCGATGATGGATTTGCCTCATGCTTAAGCACTTTTCACAAAGCATGGAAGCCTTTGCTGGCCGCTCTTGGCACTCGGTGCGAGAAGACATTGAGAGTGAGACTTAATACGTGAACTTAATTTTTACTATGCGAATTAACGCAGTTTTGTGCAATTATCGTTATGTTCAATTCTAATCCAATATTTATTACCAGATTTTTTATCAAAAAATAGAATTTAAACCACCCGTAGTGGTTTTTCTGATCCTCTAAATTTTTCCCGCTGGGGTACGAGTCCATCACATCTTAAACAACCGGCACAAAGAGTTTTGTAGAATAAATGGCAATGCGGAAGGAAGTGAACTCATTATATTGAGATAAGGATGTATTTTTATAAGAAAATGTGAGTTACTTTTTGGGAAATCGCGCGTATTACATTTTTTAACACCTTCCTTACAGCAATACTTCGCCGATCCTGAGAAACATGTACAATGAAATGAAACTTCTAAAGGCTGCAACTTCTGCATAAAATAGTTTCCTGACGAAATCACAGCGTTCTGAATATCAAGTAGGAGGAAATCCATTTTGAAGGGATACGGTTAGCGCAACCTTTCAATAGGGCGCGAACATGGGCCTTAGGTTTCAAAAATTGCTCTGGAGTTTGCGAATAGTTGATTCTTATTTCTGGAGAGATGAATGTCTGCTTGTCGAGCTGTTTTATATGACCGTATACCTAGTGCGGTGTTACTTTCTCGGCTAGGTTTGCCCCTCTTTCGCATACGTTGACACTCCCTTCTGCTCTTGAATATACAATGTGCTGAGACGCACTCACACAAAAAAATCCTTTTCAGACGTAAATTTACACTATCATCCCATAAATCTGTATGAATCTGATAATTATGTTATGATCATACTGGTATGATTTTGATTAATACCATGATTTTGGTCTACTACAGGTTCTGTTTAAGCTACCAACCATATACTCTGAGAAATGAATTATCTTTGATTACCATGTAAAATTATGGACATGATCATCATGTTACTTATTCACATTGTCTGTTACCCGGGTTGTAGTTTGTAGAACTGTTTTTCGTTGAAATCTGACTTTTATTTTGTGCCTATATGCGAGGTTTCTGAAATTTTTTCGGGCCATTCAAGCTTCATTTGAAAGTATCAGTAAGCCTTCCCTAAAGTATGTCTTTCTTTTCTCTAAGCAGGTATGGCAAGGTGATGGCTTACCAGAAAAGATGTGTGATCGATGCGTTACTCGAGCCGAATCTGCTCTTTTATATCGGGAGCAGTGTCGAGTTGCAGACAGGGCTTTGAGGCAGGCATCATTGAAAGTAAAACATTTTTAATTTTTATTGCGCAAAAACTTAATGGAATAAAGTTACTCATTATTAACATCTATTTTTGAACAGGTAACATGTGAGACTTCCTGTAAGGCCGTGTCTGGATGTACATTGTATGAACAAAATCAAGGATTTTTATCGATCCAAAATGCACAACCAACCTTGAAATGCATTGAATGTGGAGCTGTATTCATTTCTTCCAAGGAGCTTTGTCTCCACAGTAAATCACACATGCCATTTTTATCAGAAAGTAATATTCCCCCTCAACACATGCATATCGTAGAATCTCAGAACACATATTTGAATCTGGATCAATTGCGCAATAACTCAGTCAACATTCATATTAATTCTACTACTGAAGGTGACGTAGTTTTCGATAGAGCTGCCTGTGCTCTGCACTGCTCTTTTTGTAATCACACATTCACAGACAGAACACAGCTTATGAATCACAGTTTTGCTCACGATTTAAGTAACGAAAGTTTACTCCACGATGAAGGAAACATTCACATTAGGAACACTTTGATTCCTGTTAGTCGAAATTTGGAGTTCGGGAAATCCATTCAATGTACTGTGGAAAAAACAATACAAAATGTCCAATATCCTCCGCAATCATTCGTGGATGAAGCGAATAAAATTCGGCATGTAGATTTATCTGAAAATAATATGCATAAAACAGAACAATTAAATAGCGCTGACGGCCAGCCAAAATTTTCTATTCACTCTGAAGCTAGTCTAACAGTTTCTTCAAACTTTAATGCTCGTAAGATGATTCAACAGAATAAAGGTGAGAGAGTAAGTCAAGAGTGCTTTGTAGTTTCTGATCACTCAACACACAGAGTAAAATCAATTTCTAGGGAATCAGATGACAGTAGGAACAAAAAATACGAATGTGAGAAGTGCGGCCGCTTGTTTTTGCAAGAGTCTAAATTACAAAGTCATTGGTTATCACATTCTGATCATCGCCTGTTTGAGTGCATTAGATGCGACAAAGCGTATTCATATAAAAGTAAACTTAACGCACATATGAGATTACATACCCAATCAAATGTTTATCCTTGCAAAATATGCAATAAAATTTTTACATATCCGTCATACTTGGTAGAGCATATGAACATTCACAAAACGAACAAGCATAGACTGAAAGATCAGAAAAAAACATTTCGTTTTAGATGTAACATATGTAAGAAACAATTTCGATTTGCTAAAATATTAAATGCTCATTTGAGACTCCATAGTGGAAAAGGCTTGTCACAATGCAATATTTGCGATAAAAAATTCAATCAAAAATATAGTTTAAAAGTTCATCTGCAATCGCATGAAGCGCAAAAGTTACACAAATGTGGGTATTGTGATAAAGGTTTTTCCCGAAAAAGTAACCTCGTTGAACATATTAGAACTCACACGAAAGTAAAACCCTTCGAATGTAAATTATGTAATAAAAAGTTTGGTCAATCTAGTCATTTAAGAACTCATCTATCTTCTCATGATTTAACTCGGCAACACCAATGCCAACTTTGTGGAAAACGATTCAAACTAGCTAATCACTTAAAAAGACATCTAAATTCGCACACTAGATCGAAGACATACCGATGTGATAAGTGCAATCATGTTTTCTCTCGCGCTTTCAGTTTAAAAAGACATTTAAAAAGACATGATGAATCTTTACTCCAATTTTAATTGAGTTATTCAATTTAAGGATTGAATTATTTGAGAGAGATAGAAGTAAGAAAAACAATAAACATAAATGAGGCCTTCTACGAAAATGGTGTATTAGATTTCCTTATAGTATTTATGTCTTGGGAGATATTTGTATAATCGTATGATGGTGAAAAATGTTAAAATAGTTGCACGAAATAGGCATTTACAAAAAGTCTTCCTTTCAGATGATTGACAGATAATCTCCCTGATAATTTTTCTATTGGTTACTGCGGATATAATGATTTATCTTCTTTCCAAGGAAATAGCATTTTTTGTGAGTCAGAAGCATCATCATAAAAAATATCGAAACCTTAGTTCTTGTTATTCTTGTTAGTACAAAAACCTCTCTCCATGAGAAAGCCCATTTATTTGAGGCTTACTATTGTGATAATGTTAATGTGTAACAGAACTGTTACGTGAGGAGAGTAAGTTGGCACGGCCCTGCATGAAAGGGTTGCTCGGTCGTGCCCGAGGCAAGGCGGAACCTTCCGAGGGGTCACGAGTAGTAAAGCGTTGGACCGTCGCTCGCTGGCTTAGTCTTGGCTTGCGCTTCTGGCTGTCAACTGCTTAGTCGTTTTAACCTGGCGCTGATGCTAATCGCTGCGTTGCGCTCTCCTCGCCGCTGGCTCGAACGTCTCCTCCGGCCAAGAACCCCAATTGCCGCTCATCCGTCCTCATCAGGACTAACTGGATTTTGGGAGCCTCCAATATCTACCAACGGCCCTTTATTGCGTTCTCACGATATTTTCAGTTTTCAAATCTCATTTCCTTCCTTGGAATTACCCCTGGAATACCTGGCACCCACCCCACGTTGGGTGCCAGGTATAACGGAGGTAATATCGAAGGGAGGAAAGAGGATCTGTACGCTGAGAAAAGTGGTTGAACACAATCAAAAGAACCTGTTAAAATAAAAGGATGTTTACTGCCACTTACATACAAGAGTAGGTCCACGGGGCAGAAAGTTCTGTGGGCCTTGAAATAGGCCGCCGTGGTGGTTTCTTTAGCTTCCTTCAGGAAGCGATGACCATCTAGCTTGTACTCTGTCGTTATTCCACTCGCATAAACCCAAGGAAATAAGTATAAATAAAGAGTCTATAATGTGAAAAATATATTTATTTACATGTGCATCCGCCCGATCGATTCTAAACAACATTTGCTTAGTAATAATAATAATAATAATAAAATTAATAATCAATTGATTACAAATATTCGATATCTATTCGATATTTTGTAATAAAATATTTTAGAATATTTTAGTTCTCTAGCGTCTAAGGCAGAGTGGTTCTTACTGATGAGTCCAATGAATCAGCCCGGGACGAAACGTTTTAACATCAACTATTCAGGGAAAATATTGATACTTATAAGAATACATTTATTACAAACAAAAATTATAGACCCTAATGCCAATATAAAAAATTTCTTTTTCACGAAAATTCTTAGAGTTTAATTGTATTTATTCTCATTATTATTTTAGGGAGTAAATATGAGAAACAATCAGGCGCATGAATATCACCCAAATTGCAATTGATATAGGTTTTATCTACCCGGAAATCAATTATCGAACAGTTTTTTCAAGAATGGACTTCTTTCGAATGGCTGTAACTTTTTGAAAAAATGACTCACGGGTATGTTTGTTCTTCGATATATTTGTTTTTTAATACATTTTCCAGAAAAAAATTGATAAAAATTACATACAGCCATCTTCAACGTTTTTTTTTTTATAAAATACTTTGACATTATAACAAATTTTGAAATTGACTTTCAACCAATACTATGGAATTTTCAATTGGAATAAGTAAAATTTTCATTTACAAAAAATTACTCAATCAAAAAAAAAAAAAACTTTCAAACAAATTATTACATTTCTACACTAAATTATGAAAATCAAATGAAATTGTAAATGTTTATCTGAAGTAGTTAAATTTTAAAACAGAAAGACGAATTTTAAACCTAAATGATGTACCTTTAACTAGAATGGTTTAATTTTTGATCAAAATTCAAGTTTCAACCAAAAAATACAATTCTTGAAAAAAAATGGTTGAAATTCGAACCATAGAAACAAAAATTTTCAAACAAAAATGGGATAGTGACATTTTTGTCTTGAGAAAATTTTTTTAAACTAAACATAAGAGTTTTCAACTAGATGAATGTCCTCAAATTTTCAACTATAAAAGATCAATTTCCTACTAAAAATGAAACAGTTAAATTTTGCAGTAGACGTAATTGATTTTCAATCAAACTGATGAATTTTAAGGTATACTGATGAATCTTCAACGGGAATCTTGCACAGTAACTTCCTAGCCTAAGATAAAAACTATAATTATTTTTTAAAATCCCCTGTCTAAAGTCAGATGAATGAGAGAAAGCAAACAAAACGTGATAAATAATTTTTTTTAATATAGATAATAATTCTTTCTGTATGTTTGGATTATTATCAACTCGATTATCAACTTTGAGTCAGCTAAAAAAATCTCACAGAGAAACAAATTTGCAAAACGTTTTTTTTAATAATGGAAAAGATCAAAACTCTTCCTTTCGTTACGTTTAGATGTATTTAAATATTTTATGAATCAGATTAAAGGAACTTGACATTCTTTGAATCAAATGATAAGATATCTTTCTGATTTCTGGTTTTTAATTAAATTCCCGGTCAAGTCACCACCCTGATTAAATATGAAAAACAAAAAGAAATAAGAAGAAAGAAAAGTAAAAGGAAAGAAAAAAAGGAAGAAATAAAATGGTGAAATTGCGGTTTAGGCCCTTTTCTTAAAACCAGGGTTAGAAATAAAATGTCTGCAGAATAGGCTTCATTTTGATCTAGAAGTTAATGAAAAATTGACTATTTTATAGGTAAACAATGCAAAATTAAACTTCCGCTAATTTTTTATTGACTTCTGGACCAATAAATGAGGCCTATTCTGCGGACCTTTTCTTTCTAACCCTACTTCTAAGAAAAGCGCCTGAACTGGAATTTCACCAAGAAAAGAAACAATTTCCTATTGAAATGATCCTTGAAAATCCTTATATGCATAAGTACTCACCGTAATTTCGTGTATCCAATTTCAGAACTTCTTGATAGTGTCTCGTGTGTTTTCGTTTTGCCTGTCTGACTTGCTTTCACGTTGGCTCGCGTTCACTTGTTCAACACAAAGATGCACCCATGCTGCCGAACCGCAAGGTGCGGCTAGGTGGTGGTGGGGTGGGCCGGGTTCAGTTAGAATCCTATACTTATAATATCTTTTGATACGAGCGCGCAATC
>WSXT02064754.1:0-12519 GCA_011762715.2 Neuroterus valhalla | reverse complement strand
TCAAATCTGGTTCGAACTGGATTTCTAATTGCTTCTCGCGTTAGGACCACAACCCCCGATACTGGCCCCCGTCTAGGTGGTGGGTGTATATTCCGTGGATGAGGATCGAAATCGTAAAAATTGTTCTAAAAAAAAATTGTATTCTCTACGCTAGTAAAATATTCAATTTTTCAACATTTCAATACCCCTTAGTAATATTTATATGAGCTCTTTCCTCTATCGACTTTCCACCATTGGCATAGTACTGGCCCGGTCGTGAAGCCGATCATCTGCCTGTACTTGTCCAACTACCGGCTGGTAGTATTGGCCACCAGTACTGGTCCAGTACCGCGCCGATGATAAGCACCGGCAAACAACCGACATTCCCACCTGAGATTTTGGGATTATTGGTCAATCATATTTTATGGCCCATTTTTTATCAAAT
Organism: Neuroterus valhalla; assembly: GCA_011762715.2. NCBI lineage: Eukaryota > Metazoa > Arthropoda > Insecta > Hymenoptera > Cynipidae > Neuroterus > Neuroterus valhalla. Next base: position 12,095 of record WSXT02064754.1, on the reverse strand, counting down.
TATGAAGATTCCACAGTTAAAGACTAACGTGTAAAAACATTGACAGGGTATTCTTTAGTCTATTTGCACAGACTCTATTATTTTTTGTAGACATTATTGTCACAGGAATCCATTGGTCCAAGTATATTAAGTTGCGGCAGCAATTTCAAAGGGCAAGACCTGGACCAGTATAATAATTTGTTGCTTATTGTCTACGCAAGAATTAATTTTGTCGCTCATGCCGTTTCCGAGATACACGTTGCCCCCTGGCCTAATATTCAGCTACGGCAGCATTATATGCTATCTCAGGAACAGAGAGAAATATCAATGTGATCCTTGCGGCTTATTTTGTTGCTATTTTGTTGCTTATTTGTTACGCAAGAAATAATTCTATGTGAAACGTTTGATAGAGCATAAACGGAATTGCGTTTTACAGACGTTTCTACATTTCCTCATCCGGAAAGTCTTCTCAACCAAACACGACTTTATTTCATTTTAGAGAATGGAACACGTAAAAAATCTGAGAGCTATCTGAAAAATCTTTTTTCTTAATCCAGAGGTTTTCTATTTTTCCTTTCACAAAACAATTATCTTGCAGGGGCAGTGTTTTCTTTAACTGTACAATTAGAACCATGTATGTTAACCTCGTATGTTAAGAGTCTGAACAAAACAAAATTTTACTTGCTGATAGCTCAGACATAGGACCATGCATTAACGATCCTTTACTCTAACTTGCCTCAATATTGAGAAAAGGAAGTGTTTCCTTGTAGAAAATAGAATAGAGATATTGCTTCCCAGTGTGTGAAGGAAGTATCTGTAAAGATCGGTTCCATCTGTTTCATTGAAAAAAATTTTGTCTTGTAGTTACGAATGCATTTGGAAATGTGTATAAATTGTTCTCTTCCGCAGGCTTTAGTGTGGCTCTTATCGTTATTTACCGCAAAACATCAAGAAATTGAAATACCTTCAAAATGAGTGAAATCACTCATTTTCATGCATCTGTTTCAATTCTATACTGAAAGTTTTTGTCACTTTTAGACACTTTCCAGAATCTGTCAGTTCGAATATCGTTCCTCTGAAGTTGTAAATGAATCCTTGGTATTTACGAACCTCCGCTTGAATCATTCGACTTTTCTGTACATCATTTGGAAGAATCATTTTTTTTGTTTGAAATACGATTTTCGGGAAATTTCTCGCACGATCTCTATAGGCGTCCGCGAACAATAACAAATCATCTCAATAGATCACAGATGAGCGTCCTGAGAAACATATGCAAAACTATTCTGTATTGTGACGTCAATTTGTGTTTGAATGAGTCCTAATTGAGGTCAAGTTTCATAAGGTATATACGAGTAATAATATTTGACAAATGGTGAATGATTCGGAGTTCAAGTGATTTGAGGTGACTTTAGTGGGAGGGGAAACAAGGGTGATTATGTGAAAGCAGTCAGTGACTCGCCTATTAGTTTTTTACTGCAGTATCGAATGAACGTGATTTGTTTGCCATCCTGTTGTGGGTTGTAATCTGGCTTGCTCTTCTAGTTTTTCTCTTGTACCCATTGAAGTGTTGCTTGATACTGTTTCTGCGAACCCTCTGTTCATGCTCAAGGACGATGTGCGAATCCTTATCAGATTTTTTCCCATCAGAAAGTAGAGAATGTGCTTCAATTTCGGCTGCAGGACTAGCTCTTACCTTCTCTCCTTCAAGGAATATTCTGCTGTCCCTTCCCACTACGCCTTTCAAGCTTCAGATGCTACCCTAATTTTGTAGTTCAACATGGGGTAGTCAATCATCTGGAATACCCCTGATGGTAGCTTCTTTTTCATCGATTTCTTCCCGCTTTTAGAAAGCAAGCCTAATTTGAAGACATCCTTCCATCAAACGACGGAATCTGCGTGTACTGCAATCTCAAGAGTCCTTCTCTCGCAGATTCGATTTCTTATCATCATCAGATTATCATAATCTAGTTGCATATCTGAAATTCATCAGCCTAATGCTCTTCTGAAATTGACGTGGATGGTTGTTTGATAGTAATGGAGTAATGGAGTTTACGCTGGTTTCTCGTTTATGCATGTTTAAGAAAGCTTCATTACCAACGCGAATACAGAGTCCGAGAAATTCTAGTTTGATGTATCAAAAATATTACGAACTACATTCACTTGATCAATGTATGATGATAGATCCTTATTTCATGAGCAAATTTTCGGCCCTTTGCCGTAAAAACCTCAACGGATTTTATGTAGTCAATCACACACTGCATACGAGACGCATTTTGTCTTGCCCAGCCAATTTTCTTGTTTAGAAGATGCAAACGCTTTTGGGATCTCCCATCAATCGTTGATTTGATCCTCCGATTTGAATCAGCCAAAGCTCTAGCTGCACCATAAACTGAACAATTGACGGTCCAGAGGTCACAATCCTCTGAAAGATCCTCACGAAGAGTAACGTCCATTCCAGCCAGAATATGAGGCGTGAGTGGAACCTGAATGTTATGTTTCTCTTGGTCCTAAAATCGCTATCGTTTCTCGAGGGAAGCCTTGTTTCAGCAGTTTGTCTCAATGTAGCTTCCTGATTTTGGTCTGCAGCTTGTTCGAGCAGTTGTTGAAGAAGCGTTCCGTGCAAATCTCTTGTTCGCGAGAAGTTTACGGCACTGTTTCTTAACACTTGCTGTGAAAGGTGCGAGAGCACTGGGTATTTCTAGCCCCTTCGAGTGTGCAGGTGCGCGGCTGTCCCGCTAGTTTGTCATCGTATTTCACAATAACTCGGCACCCCAAACTCTGGCACGATCAGCAACAATGGTCAAGCCATTATCGGGTGCTCTGTGCGTTCGATCATTCTCAACCGCATTCATAACTGGATCAGGGTTTTGTGTTTCAATAGTTATTCCCACAAGTATCTAGGGAAGAAGTTGTCCACCCTTGCAGAGCTACGCATGCGAGAGTAAAGCTATATACTCCAGAAGGTTGCCTGTTATTCTGGAGACACCGTAAAGGGCACCGAACCCAGGTGCCATTCAGCTTTCAGCACGGTTTCTTACGCCTAAATTTGGGGTTTTCAATTTTTGGGCCATCTCTGGACAATAGTCCGCGGCTGTTCATTAGTTTTCGTATCTGTATTCAGCTGAAACCTTCGGCACAGGGATCCTCTATACGAAACCTGAGGATGCGTTCGGTGGCTTTGTCATAGACCTATTGTTTCGATTCCAAAGGAAACGAACTGGACCAAATGGTACCCCTAGTGGGAGTATATATAAGATACAACATTCGAACAGTCAATTTCAACTCTTGAATCCAAGATTTTCTATCATACGGAAACTTCCATAAATGATACCAATTAATTTAATTGCTTCGTTCTTGCAGGATCATCATCAGTGGCTCTCAGTCGTCAAAAGCGTATGATCACTTCGGAGGGGACTTCATCGCCAGCACATCATCTACCATCTATACCTGGTGTGAATATGAATGCGCCCACCCCAGTCGATATTATTGCGAATGGCAAGTGTCTCGGCGCCGGACTTGCAATACACCCTTATTATGTTGTAACGCGCCCTGTATACTTGCTACCAGGTTTCATTATTAAATCACGTGTGGAAGGTCAGGAAGACCTCAAACCTCATAGTACAGGGAGACCTATTTTCAAAACAACGTTCCTTGTTGCCTTGGTTCCAGTCGAAGAAGCCATCGCATTGACAAATCCTCAAACAGGTGCTTTTGCTTTTGAGAAATACTCAGAAGACGCAACACGTTGGGTTTTGGAGAAGATGCGAAATTTGCTCGATTCAGCATCGAGAAGCACTTAATCCAGCACTTGGGCTTCATGATTCAGAATTATCGGAACTGATACGACCCGGTGCATCGTCAGATGATCAAAGTAATGTACGCTATTTTGTGGAACAGTGCAAATTATCAATTTCTTGTTTCAAATGTAACTGGAAACAGTACTTCGAAGATATAAAATTGAAATGGGTCAACCAAACTTTTACATTTATTTCAACCGGTTCAGTCGAAATTTCAGCACATTATATTTATTTCTCTAATTATAGAGTTGCCGATTATAATAACACGTAACAATTGTTTACATGATAGAGTGTGAATGTTCCTCCAATGAATACTTTCTCCTCTCGCCCTTCATGGGTTCGAGGACTTCAATTCAATTATCCATAACGAACTTTCCTCCTAATCTTGCTTTCCTCCCCATGTTTTCTCTCATTCTTTCCAGTCTTTACATCCACGCCACTTGCTGCCCACTTCATTCAAAAGATCCCTGAACACAACTCCTCACAATTCCGCATTTTTCTCCCCCTCCGATTTCCAATGTATACCCATACGGTACATAATTTCTTCTGTTCCTACACCGAGTTTCTACATTCTCTCATTCCTTATTCCCTTATGAATCGGAAAATTATATGCCACTAACTTTCGTTCTTCAACTTCTTGCAGATATTCTAGTTCTCCAACTAACTGGACCATAATATACCATACACTATACTCCTCCATTTCTAATCTTTCTTTGAAAAGCTTAGGCGATTTTGCTCCAATCTACGCTGTCCAGCTCCTCATCTAACTTCCACGCTCTTTCTACCTGAAGAGAAAGCTTCTCTCAGAGAGAGGGGGAGAAGGGGGGGGGGAGATTCTTTCCTCCTCTATGTTCCAAACAAGGCCTTTTATTTTACTGAAATATTTCAACATTTCCTCTACTATTTTTCCCGTCTCTTCTTTCAACTTATATGTGTACCCACTTGACTGCTTCTGTCCCTAAAGCACATTATCTGTGCCTTACTTACCTTCACCATCAGTTCTTTTCCTCTCACGTATTCTCCAAATCCTCACATCAAGAATTTCATTTCAGTTTCGTCCTCTGACAAAAGTACGACATCATCCGCATATGCTGAAGAGTAAATCTTACTGCTACCTGGTATCGTACCTACTCCAGCTTTCTCATTTTACTTATCTATGTCTGTCGACGGAATAATAGAAAATACAGGACTTAACAGGAAGTCTTGCCTTAGTCCTCTTCCTGTCGAAAATTCTCCTCCTTCCTGATCTCCTGTCATTACTATGTACTTGGTCTCTACAAAAGTTCCTCTCATTCTTCCAACCACGCTTCTTGTGTAGAATACTTTCTTTTCGTTCTACCTGTCTTTCTCATCTTTTCCTGGAGACTTCCGTATATTTTCCATATCACACTGACATAGTTGTAATTCCTCTATATTCATCTTACTCCTCATCTTCTCCCCCTTTTATTAGCAGCCCCAATAAAATATTCTATTTTTTTAGCTATCCTGTAACTCTCTGCACTCTGTTTCATACTCTACACATTTCTTCTCTCACTTCTTCCCCACTATACTTCAACACCTTATTTTTATGCCATCCTCTACTGTTTCCTATTTCTTCTTAGATATTCAATTGCCTCGTCCACTTTTTCTCTTCACGCCGTTTTTTTTTTCCTTTTTCCCACCTTATATTCCTTGTCTTTCTCTTCCGCTTGCATCATCTCTCAAAGATGCCCTTCCTTCTCCTTTTTCTTTCAACCGTTTATTATTCTCTCATTTTCTCGTTTTATTCCCGAACCCCCCCCCCCCCTTCATTTATCTTAAAACTCCTGCATTTATTCACATTTTTGATTATTCTCTCTCGACCCTTTTAACATTCGTCGTTCTGTTATCCGTTTCTGATCCATTTTCCCCCTCCTTTGGTCTTACCTCTCCCTTTACCTCCTTTATCGCTCCTGACACATATTAACTTATTTTCCCTCTCTGCGACATCTCTCTCCCTCAGAAGTGACAAAAGTATGTGACCTTCATCATTTTCGTGATTCGATCAACCATCTTAAGGTTATGTGACATACATTATTCCCATGAATCGTCACAGGAGTGCCTCCCCTCCTCCCTCACATAATACTCAGAAAAAGAGGAATGTATGTGACCTACATTATTTATATCACCCGGTTACCCATTTTGAGGTAATTTGACTAACATTACTACCATGGACAGTCTTTGGCCGATTTGCTTTGAAGAAGACTTCGAATTTTTCGTTGAGGAGAGATGCCGCATTCTTCCCACTTCCGAGGGTGAAAGATCTCGCGGAGTGACACCTTGATTTGGAAGACTTGACACAAAAAGTCAAATATTTTCAGGAGAGATGGCGCGGGAGAGGCTTACCGCAAGAGAGGCATGTACTTAGGAGACTTGCTATATGTGAATTGATATAAACCATAATTATTTTTACATTCTCATGAGGGAAGGTAGTAGATTTGTGTCAAATTTTACCCATCCCGTTTTTGTCAAATGTTCACATCTTGAGACCTCCTGAACGCGGGAAACGGGTTTTTACGAATGTGTGTGTGTGTCTCCAAAAATCTGAAAATCAAATTTTCGTCGCAACAAAAATTGTGCATCAAAATATATCCATTTTCGTTGTTCAAAAATTCAATACTCCTTTTGGAAATTGTTCCTCCTGTATGAGATGAAATCCATCGATTAAAAAGTCATCAATTGTGTTATAAATTCTGTTGCTGGATTAGGAATTAATCTATCTAGTTCGAAATTAGATTTTTCTTTCAATTCGAATTATTTTATTGAAGTTAACGTTCGTGGTAAAAAACTCAAATGTGTTTTTTCTCAAAACTGATCGTCCTGATAGATAGTTAAACTTCGTGGTTGGAAATTCAACTATTGGGTCGAAAATTCAGCTGTTCGGTTAAAAATGAAGGGAAGAGTGGGGAGTTTTGAGCCGGGTTTTGTTTTCGAGGTATATCTTCTATAAAAATCGATAGAATATAAATGTTCCAAGTTGAATCCTTTGGAGACATCTGAACACAACTACTGGACAAAAGAATTTGAAAAAATCATTGTCGTCTTTGAAATATTGCAGATCTGCTAAAAATCAAAAAATCGGTATTTGTAATTTTTGGTGGGGAGTTGTGAACCATGCCGAAAAATGTCAGAAAATCGCATATTTTTATAATTTATGTTTATTAAAGTAGTAGAAAATTAAATTTAAGATAAATTTGTTGTAATCCATATCGGATTAATTTAGAACGAACGCATCGCTATCGACGCACTGAACAATTATGAAAATTTTCTTTTTTTTTTTAGAGAGCCAATGGCCTAAGGAATGTTTTATTTATAGTTTCCTCCAGAGTTGTCTGCAGAACGGGCCTCAAAATACCATGAACACAAGTATCAAAAAAACTTTTGGTGCGATTTAACAATAATTAATTCAGTTGAAGGCCAAGAACGCCTGCAGACGCGATGAATGCTTACTGAAAACTCAGCTATGCTCAAGAAAAACACTGAACAGTACATACAACAGACCTGCTAATCACAGCATGGCAGAATTCAAAATGGATCACAACTCCCTCTGCCTCACAACTCCCCGATCTCCCCTTTCTATTGTTTCAAAATATTACTTTCTTCAAGATTGAATTATTTTGTCGAAGTAAACATTTTTGGTCGGCAATTCAACTGTGTACTCAAAACTTTGATGTTCTATTCGAAAACTTGTTGTTTCGATAGACAAATTATCCCATTTTCGAAAACTCAACTACTGGGCTACGAATCAAGCCGTTTAGTAAAACTTTATTTACTTCGTGATAAATGGTATCATTTTGTTGAAAATTGAAATATTCTCCAAAAAATCGGATCATTTTTCAAAAGACAAGTTTTTTTTTGCAGGAAGTCAACTGGGTTTCCTAAAAATTGTCTCCTGGGTATGGAAATTATCTTCTTGCTTTGGATTTCAGCTAATGGGTTTCGAATTACGCTGCCTGAATACAGGTTCATCTAATTTTGACAAAGTGAAACCATTTCTCCAAGCAACAAATTGTTTTGTTGAATTCGTTAACTATGTTTCAGAAGATTGTTACTTTATGTATAAAATCAATCTTCTCGATGTTGAAAATTGAATTCTCTTGTTCAAATTTGATTATTCTTCTGAAGTCGTCTTTTTCCTTAAAAATTTGTTAGAGTCATCTTTTGTAGTCTTAGCTAATAATTCCACAATTCAATTAAATTTATTGGGCCATACATCCAGCTGTTCAAACCAAAATTTTTCTATTTCGTTCAAAGTTTGATGCATATTGTTTGGAATCCTATTATTTTGTTCGAAATTGAATTTTTGGTTCAGACTCAACTATAAAAATTATTCTATTTGGTTGAAAGTGCAATTGTTTCGTTGAAATTCAAATGCATTTGTCATTAATCTACTTGATTGAAAATTATCTATCGGGTTGAAACTTAGAAAATTTATTTGATGGAAAACTCAATTATTTTTCGGAAATTATTTCTTGTGGTATAAAACTGATCTTCTTAGTTAGAGATCTGAATATTAAAATTATCTCATTTTAACATCATTTCAATTTCTATGCTGAAAGTCAAATAAATTGTTAGAATTATTTTTTAAGGTCAAGAACTCAAACGTGCTCTTGAAGAAATATTTTTTAGATAGAAAATCGGTTGTAAATCTCAGTATTGGATTAGAATTTTAGCAGTTTTGTTAAATAATTACTTATTTTGTTGTAAATTTTATGATGTTGTTGAAAATTGAAGAACATTGTTGAAGTCATCATTTTTGATCGAAAACTCGACTTTTCTCAAAAGATCTAATTAACTTTATTCGTTAAGAACCTTGATATAGAAATTATTCCATCTCATTCAGAATTTCATTATTTTGTTGGTAATCACATTGGTTGAAAATTTTAATATAAAAATTCATCTTCTCGTTGAGACTTTATTTTAAGTTTATACGATTATTTGTTATATTCATCTTCCGTTGTTGAAAATTAGAATGTAACCCTGTAAACGAATTCAAATGTCACTTCGGAAATGAGGCCTTTTGCTGTTGAACTTATCAACTTAGTTGAAAATTCAACTATGAAAATCCATACAGTTTTTTGAGACTTTACTTTTCCAGTGAGAAATACAATAATTTGTTGCAGCCATCTCTCGTGGTTGGAAATTCAAAGGTGTTCGTGAAAACTGGTCGTTTCGATAAAATATCCATTCTATTGGTTGAAAATTCAACTAATGGGCTGAAAAAACAGCTGTTTGGTTTTTCCAAAAATTGTCCCTCTGGGTATAAAATTGATCTTCTGTGTTGAAAATCCAAATACATATAAACATATATTCCTTTTTTAGGAAGTTCCATTATGCCATAGAAAATAGAATCGATTTGTTTGAGTCATCTTTTGTGGCCAGGAATTCGAAATTGTTTCTAAAAACTAGTCATTTGAAGTTGAGTCAATTTTTTTGGTTGGAAATTCAACGATTCGGTTAAGTACTTGAGTATCGATTTACGATTTCAGCTATATAATTCGAATTGATTCTATTTTGTTCGGAGTCTATCAATTTCTTCGAAAGTTAGATGATTGCGTTGAAGTCAAATTTTGTGATGAAGAATCCGATTTTTTGTGAAGTCGATCGCTTGATAGATAGGCTCGGAATTCAACTTTTAGGTTAGAAATGAACCTTTCTAGTTGAAAATTCTTCCACATCCTTTAAAATATTCAATAACTCAACTATATTTTTCTTAGAGATTGGTTTTTTTGGTGAAAAACCAATTTTTTTGGGTTAGAAAGCCAACTATGAAAATTAATAAATTCTTTCAAAAGTTTTTTGGAAACCTCTTTTTTCGTAGCAAATTATAATCTTCTCTAATTAGAAATTCAACTATTGTGTTGGAAATTCAGATGGTTGGTTGAAAATTCAGATATTTTGTTGTTCACTTATCGTTACAAGAGAAGTTTATTCTCTAGAGGTTGAAACTGGTTGAAAATTCAACTTTTGTGTCAGAAAATGAGCATCTCAGTTGAAAATTCCTTTATTTTTTTCAAAATTTCATCATATTCTTCATTATTGATCCCTTTTGTTGTGTCATCTCTTGGTCAAGAGTTTAGTTGTTCTTTTTAGGAAATTTGTACCCCTGATTTGAGAATAATCATCCTAGTGGAAAATGCACCTATACAAATTCATTTAGTTTGTAGCAAGCCTAATTTTTATGCTGGAAATCTAATCATTTTCTTGAGCCATCTTCAGATGCAGAAAATATGAATGTGTTCTGGAAAACTGGTCGTTCTGATAGAAATCAATCTCCTTGGTTAAAAAATGCAAGTATTAGGTTGACAATGCAGATGTTTCGGCTGGTTTATCCATAATGTTTCAAATTTCATCATATTGCTCAAAACTTAAAAACTTTTTGAATTCATAATTTATCGAAAATTCAATTGTGCTTTTACAAAAGTATTCCTTTCTGCATAAAATCAATAATACCTGCTAAGAAATAAACTATAAAAAATCAAATGTAAAAATAAAAATTCGAAACTTTGTTATTTTGGTATAAAATTTATATACTTGGTTAAAAATTTTATTTTGTTAAAAGTTTGATTATCTTATTAAAAATTGAATGATCTTCTGGACCATTCAATTTTGTAAATAATGAAAATTTATTCGCTTTAACAGTCGGGTATGTTCAATAAAAACAGTCTATCGGAAAACGCTAAATTATTAAAGGGACTTCCAGTTCATAGTTGATTTAACTCTGAATAACCAATAACTAATTGATAATCGACGAAATCAGTCTGAATATATCGTCCATCTGGGATTGTGTTTATAAATGTGTGGCTAATAAAATTCTACCTAATTAAGTAAATAACAGACAAAAATATTCCATAACTGTTTTTAAAAAGTGATTTATTCGGTGAGATACAGATATGATATTTATCATCAGATCTATTATCTAGCGATAATTGATGGTATGTCCAAACGATTGATAAGGTACATTCATTAGAAGAACCACAAGAATGTTGGCACGAAGTTTAAATCGCTCGCTCCATAAAAAAATATTTTTTTCACTTATTTTGTACATTTTCCTCCAATATCATAATGCGCAAAATATTGATAAAGATGATAGAGATAGATACATCGAAGATGTTAAGAATGAGATCTGGAAAAGTTTTAAGGACTATGGAATCTCGAATTTACCAGTGCCAGATTCCAAACTTGATTACAAGTAAGTGATACTATCAAAAATGTATTGTTTAAAACAATTTTTTAAAATTTGCTCTATATTGAAACTTCCTTAGAGTTCACAATGTCCTTGTGTAAAATGTAGTTGATTATTCAATCCATCATATGGTTTGTTCCAGTTAACATTTTGCTTATCAATGAATTGCTCTATTTTTTCCTTATCCTCATTGAAGTATAATTCATTAGTATCAAGAGAATTCATTTTACATTCAAAGAAGCTTCGTTTTTTTATTCTTCTATACCATTGTTTTTATCTTTTCACCGGTCCAAGAGTCTTCACACAGCCCTAATATTTGCTGTCATCGATTATTCTCATATATTATTTTACCCATTATTCCTTACATCCCTTGCAACTATCACTCACTTAAAATTTTAGCTTTATGCTTCATAACTACTCCTTTATCACCGTTTTTTAAGATTCACTTCTGGCTTTTCCCTACTCCGTAAAATTTAACTTATCTGCCCTTCTCTTAACTCTTTAAGATTGTTTAATTATCCCTCTCTCCAACCATTCCCCTCCCTTTTCCTAGAATCTTCGAACGTTCTTAGTTCTTCTCCAATTCTGGATTCTACCTCTTTCTTCTAATTGTTATCCTTCTGGATTTTTTTCTTCGAATATTCTGGTTCCTCCTCTATCTTCACGATTCTGTTGTATATTGATTATGAGGTTTTTTACTGATCGCTCCTCTCATTCCCTTACCGTCATTTCCTTCCCTTTAAACTTTCATTTTCAGCTTATCAGCCTAATCACAAATTCAAACCTCCCTTCATACGGCTGCACTCGAGTTGCTCCCCGCGGTCAAAAACACACTCGAGTTGCTCCCCGCGGTCAAAAACACACTCGAGTTGGTCCCAGGGTTTCCTAGTCTCTTAATGAGCTCCGTCAGGGGGTCCTAGTCCGATTCCTATCCCCCCTACATCCCTGAGTCTTGGCAGGTGAAGAGCGAGGGGGTACTATGTCTTGAATCGGAAAATAGGTATAACTAGGTGTAACTATAACTTGCATGTGATTTTAGGGCGATGCCCAGTTGCGCGCGAAGTACCTGGGTTACCTTCCCCTTCCAGTGACCACTACCCCTCACGCTTGTACCT
>WSXT02064753.1:0-26900 GCA_011762715.2 Neuroterus valhalla | reverse complement strand
GTGTACAATGATATTTGTATAATATCATGTATTTTTATGCTAAATATCCGTTTTGTTTAACAGAAACATGACTTGATAAGGATGTAGTACTGCATCGAAACGCGTCGTCGTTTAATATTCCATCGAATTCAAATATACTGGTTGTAAGCCACTAACATCGCATTTTATTTTACTAGATAATTTGATTTTTCCTATCCTATCCAATCACATGAGGAAAAAGTTTCAGCTCTGGAACGCCCTGCATATTGGATATAGACAAAGTTGTAAAGCTTCTAGCATTATTGAGCTTTGATAGTAAAAGAACGGCCCTGAATAATTTTTAGCTCGTCCATCTCAAGATTGTAGTGCAATTTTACACTTTACCAACCTGGAAAAACAGCAGGACACAGATGTATTGGCCTGGCTCGAGTAGTTTGTCCAGTCGTTGGTCCCGTTAAACCTACAGCAACGCAAGTGTTCCTGCAAATCAATACATTTATACTAGAAAAGGTGTCACAAATTCTCAAGCATGAGACAATAATAATAATTTCATTTTTATGTAAATTAATCAAATTAATATAGTAGAAACTATAATTAAGATTTAAGGAATAAAGACTGATCCTTATATCAGATAAGTTATGAAGTTATGCCTTCTGAAAAAGGATAGAAACATATTGATTTGATTGCATCGAAATTTTCATAATGTCAGTTAAAAAATTCGAAGAAGCAATACTAGCTTTTACAAACTATATTGCATGATCTGAAACTATATGAAGCGAATTAGTCCTATCACCTCAAAATTGTTCCACAAGTGTGGTATGTTTCTACATGGTGAATAATGCATAAAAGAGATGCATTGTTTGATCATCTGATATTTTGGACACTTGATGAGGGCATTGTAGTGACAATAGAATTACTAGAATATTATCCTCATCATATTCTGTGGCAGATCTGAGGGAAGCTTTGTTTGCCGATTTCACTCCTATTGCATAAATTATCTGTTAATTTTATGCTGAATAAGTTTTAGGTCAAGAAATGAATTTCTTAGCTTTGATGTTTTTTTCCAACAATAACTAGAGGCGAACAATTGTTAAGGGAATGTATGTTCTCGCAGCACTAATTTTTGAAAAATTCAATACCAGAGAGAAAAAGAGAGTGACAATCCATTAGAAATGGCAACTATCAGTGAAGTGGCGAACCTTGCGGTCACTTGTTCAGAAGAGGTCCATTTCATTGATATATAAATCAGATATTGATTTTTGTATCAACGACTCGTTTGGTCTTGCAGAATAATGCATGTCGAAAACCACGTTGATAAATGATTGTGGACTTTCAAGAGCGTACAAGTGTGTGGCACGTGAACGTAAGTAGGTACACCGCTCGCGAACGATCTGACTTCGGCCCGGCGCCGACAACAGCCGAACAAAAAGTTACACACGAAGCGTCGATCCCGCAATCGAAGACATTTGATTCGAATTTTTTGACAGCTACAATCTTCAAGTAAAATGAGCCCAGTTGTGTGTTTTCAACTGTCAGGTACTCTGCGATTACTGTTTTCAGGTTTTTAAAATTAATTTTTAGAGAAATAGAATTCAAGTAAATACAATTACGGGTGGTCAGTTGGTCGTGGAGGCCAAGGCATGAGCTTTGAACCCACTATTTCTGGTTGCGGGTTCGATTCCCGCCTTGTACTCTGGAGAGGTTGTGTAGAGGAGAAGTTAGTAAATATAGAGGAAAGGTGTTATATGTAAAGACTCTCAAACCTATAAAAGGGAGAGAGTATAAATAAATATAACAACATTATTACAAGAAGTATATGCATTTACTTGATCCGAAATTTTTTTTTCAGTTCAGGAAAAACATCAAAAGTGTGAAACTTTTGTTAAAATATCTAGGTGTGGGGAAATTCCCGCTGCTGCTAAATTGGATCACTTTATCATACTCAATGATTCTTCAATCGCATTGTCTGAAAATTATGAGAAAAACCTGAGAACAGTAATCGCAGAGTAATTGCCAGTTGAAAACACACAACTGGGCTCATTTCACTCGAAGACTGTAGCTGTCAAAATATTCGAATCAAATACTTTCGATCGTTTAATCGTATACTGAAGTGTCGATGGTAGAGGAAAATTTGTTGCAATATGTGAGAAGTGAAAAATGAAGAATGAGACGTGAGAAGTCAGAAAGCTTAGCTCACCAACCCTTCGTTTGGAAAGAATGAAGTTTATTTTTTCCTTAGGGGCCTGTTTCCTCGAACTGTTTAGACAGTGGCTTTCATAACTATTTTCATTCAAAATAAGGGGAATTGAATTGTGGCTGATCAATTTCAAACAATCGCACAAAATTGCAAAACCCAGCAAAAACCCCACTCCCAAATTTTTGAATTGCCAACTATTTTCAAACTGATGCATTACTAGCACGTTTAAGGAATTTTGTGTGGCATTTGATATATTCTAACTAGATATGTTGCCTATTGAAATTTCAATATTCCGATAGATATGCAAAAGAACACAATTTCAAGAATCAGCCAAATTCGAAACAAATTTTGATCCCTAAACACTTATCATTTCTGCTGATTCTAGGGTTAAGATACTGAAAATCTTGACAGATATAAGAGATATGAGAGATGCAGAAAAACTCTTTCTTGCGGGCGTCGCTAGCAAAGGAGTTTCCAATATTCCATAAGTCGTCCTGCGATAAATATTTATATGCGCGCTTGATTTCGCTGAAATATTCATGACTTTCATTTCCGTTTACTTAGTTTTTTCCTGCAATACTGAGCGTGAACTCGAGAGAACGTCGAAATAAAAAATCGTTGGAAGCGCTCTTTGGCGGGAACGATGGAAACTTGGTTTGGGAAGAGAATTCGGTTATAAAATCAATTAATTTGAGGATCAGACCTGTCAGTCTGATCCTCAAATAAATGACTTTTATGGAAAATTATTTCGCGATCAATATTTTAATCGGAAAATTTTGTATTGTTTAAACATCCAGTAACATCGACACATTTTGTATGAGGTTAAAACATTCTAAAGTATTTACATTTATTTTTCCCTTCTTTCTGAATTTTGTTTCCAATTCTTCCAAACAGGGATTTTAATGCGTTTAGAAATTTAAAATTGATTTGTTCTGTATTTCATTTTATTCCTGTCATCTAGAGAAACTAAATTGATACATAGTATTTCCTTTTTTTTCTCTTAGCCTGACTTATTTCCTAATATATACATACATACATACATATAAAACTATTATCCTAACGCATAACGCAACGTGACGGCGTGTCTGAAAGACTACGAGCGAGCGGATGAACGACGAGTGATCCACCTCAACCTTTTTCTTTACCTAATTATCCTTTCATTTTATCTCGTTCGCTCCTCTAGCTTCTTCTAATTCCCTCATCCACTCCTCCCCCTGTCCTTCCTCGCCCAGAATTATTACCACGTTCTCTTGCCAACTACCTTTATATTCCATTCCTCTCATGAATCCTTCTCATACATGTTCCCATGTTTCTTCTTCTCATTTACATACTTTGCACTTTCTTCTCTTCTTTTCTTCCCAATACACCGCTTCCCTGACCTCTTTCCTCAATCTAAACCTTGCTATTCTTGTCCATCTCTTTTCTCTCCACCCCTTTTCCAAATACTTTGGTAGTCCTTCCTTTTCTATTATCTTATACCATTTATTTTATTTTGATTCAATAATCCTTCTCCATCTTTCTATTAAATGACTTCCCTTATCTTTCTCTTCTAAATTTTCAAAATTTACTCCAATTTCTTCTCCTGTATGTCTATCTGTAAGGAACTCCCTTCTTTCTTCTTCCCATTTCGTTAACTCAATCGCCTTCCCTCATTTTTTTCCACCTCCTTCAGACATTCTATCGCTAACTCTCCTCCTCTCTCACCATATATCCAGGTTTCCTCAAATCCACTCCTAGAGTCCATCTCACACACCGTTCTTGAAACCTTTCCATCTCTTCTCTTTCCTCCCATCCCCATACTTCTCCTTCATATCCTTAAACCATCCATACGAGGGTATCAAACAACCACATTCTTCTCTTCCAATCTTTCTTGAATTTTCCTTTTCCCAAACCCCATGCAGCTTGATTACCCCTGCTGTTTTTTTTATTCTTTCTTCCATATGTGCCTTATGATCTCCATTTGCTTGTAAGGTGTATCTTTTCCGGTCCAAAGAATCGAACGCCGCTTTTGGGTCTACGAACAGAGCTATCACATCTCCCTTTTCCTTTATAATCCTCTTATTTATCATATGATTTACAACAAATATATTGTTCATTACCCCTATCCCTTTCCGAAATCCCGTCTGATTTGGTGGCACTATCTTTTTTCTTCTACTTCTTTCCTGAATCTCTCCGATAATACCGTTACATATATTTTGTACAAGGTTGGATGGTATCAATATCACTCCCCTATAATCCTTAATCTCCTCTCCCTTGCCTTTTTTCAATATTGGTATCACTACCCCTTTCTTCCATATATTTGCCAAACCCTCTCTTCTCCATACCCCTCCTTCATTATTCCTAAAAGATTTATTATTTCTTCTCTTATTATGTCTCATTCCTCGTCTCTTTCTCTCCTCTCTCTTCCGTCTTTTCTAACTTTATTTTCTGCCCCTCAAAGCAAATCCATGAAATGCTTTTTCCATTCCCCCATCTCAATATCCTGGTTTACCCTTTTCCTTCTTTTTCTTTCTTTATTTACTATTTTCCAAACCTCTTCTTCTGCTCTAGCCTTCTCCACCTCATCTGCAAACCTCCTTTTTTCGTCTTCTTTTTTCTTATCTCAGTATATTGCGGCTCCTTCTTTTTTCTTCTATCTTCATCTACACTACTTTTTCCTTTCCTCCGTATTCTCAGCTCATTTCTCACTTTCTTCTTTTTCTCTATACATTCCTCATCCCTTCCATTCCTGCCCCCCCCCCCCATCTTTCTCACTTCTTTCGTGCTTGTTCCCTCTAACAGTCTTTTTATTTTTCCTATCAATATTTCCATCCCCTCATTTGGATTTCCTTCTCTCATTTTTACATCCTCGAGCTTCTCTTTGGATTTTTCTTTTCCTTCTATTGGCCAATCCCCTCGTCCTGTTCTATTTACCTCTACTTCCTTTTTAGCCGTAACTTCAGTACTCTTATAACCCTCTAATTTCAGTATTAATGGAATGTGATCAGAATCTATATATTCTCCTACCTCTAGTTCCTCGACCTTCTCTGTTACCTCATCGTCTGCTATCACATAGTCAATGACTGACCCCTTTTTGTCTCCCAAACATGTATATTCACCTTCCTCATCCCCCTCTATATTTCCGTTTATGATAAACCATCCCATTTCATCTAAGATCCTTAACAATCTCTTCCCTTCCCCATTCAGTATCTTGTCTTTGGATTTTCTTCTTCGCTCTTCCCCCATTCCCTTCCCACTTTATGTCCTGTTATTGCATTAAAATCTCTTCCTATTACAAGCCTGATTCCCTGCTCGTGTTCTTCCATCAGCTCTTTTATCTCCTTTGGTTTTCTCCTGCATATCACCGTTCGCGTACACTCCCACTATCTTCCATCTTTCTCCTCCTATCTTTATCTCTTCTACCAATAATCCTTCAATGTCTTCCTCCATCAATCTCCTATCCTTCTCGGCTAGATATTCTTCCTTTATTCCCATCACCATTCCTCCCATTGCTCTGCCTTTCCTATTACTCCTCTTTGCATTTTGGTACTGCCAACTGTAACCTCTTGGTATCCTTCCTCTTACTCTTTCCCATCCTTTCTCATCTAGCCACGTTCCCATCATCACAACCACCTCCCACTGCTCCAAATTCCTCATAAATTCTCTACCTTCCCACTTCAATACTGCTACATTACAGTAACATATTTTCCATTCACACCCTCCTTCCTTTCCTTTTTGCTTTCATCTATTTCTTATTCTACCCTCTTTCCTTTCTTTATCTTCCAGTCCCCCGACACCACACTGTTAACTAACATTTCTGTCTCTTGATCCCAACCCCACCATATATCTTATATTCTTATTTTCCCATTTCTAAACCATGAAACCACGTTTCTTTTCCTTTCCGTTCCTTCTCTCCTCTTCTGCTATTCTCCTCAACTTATACTGCATATTTCTTTGTTCCCGTGTCCAATCATCTTCGATTCGCTGCTCACTGTCATATAACTGCCTTTCCTGCAACATTACCTCCCTCTTGTCTTCCCTATTCTTCGATTTCACCAGCGCCCTTTTCTCCCTTCTTCCATCATGCCTTCCTATGCTCCTGACTTCTCCTACTAGTACCTTCACATTTATCCAATTTAGCACATCTTGTACGCCTTTCTTCAAATCCCTCACCTCTAATCTTATACCTTTAATTACTTTATTGTTCCTTCTTTCCTACCTCTTACTCCTTTCCATTCCCCTCTCTTCTTTCCTTAGGCTTTCCTTACTCTCATCCTCCTTCTCCCTCTCCCACCTTATTTCGTTCTGTATTGCGTTTCGCATTCTTCCCATCCTATTTTCTAACTCCTCCACTCTTTTCGTTGTCACTTCTTGCTTTTCTATTTGTTGCTCTTGACTCTGCATCCTTTTCTCCAAGTTTTCCCTAACTTTCTTCCATTTCTTCATTTCTCTCCTGAGTTCCGCCATTTCCCGCCTTCTTTCCTTTTTTAGTTCTCCCCCCCCCCCGTTCCTCCTGTTTTCTGTCCTGCATATCCATCAGCTGTACCATCATTTCACGGACTTCTAAAAAATTGAGGTCTTTCAACGCCCCTCCAGCCTCCTCTCTGTTACCATCCATCCTCCCAATACTAGTACTTTTTTCCCCGGTGGTATCCTCAACATTTTCGAGGTTTTCAGGGTTGCTCCTACTTCTTCTTTTCCTTCACTGCTCATTTCCCCTCTTTTCCTCTTGATAAAACTTTCTATGGATCCCAAACTTTTCGTTCTTAACCTCTCTCTTTCTAATGTCTTTTTATAATTACATCTCGCCTTTCTTTAGCTCTTCTCTCTTTTTGGCGTTTCAGAACTTCACCTGCGGAGTCCATTCCTTCCTTGCTTTCACTTCCCACATCACCCATCAATTACATTCCAAATCTCCCTACCTTTAACCTTACCGTCTCTAGCTCCCAAACCCCGTACCTTAAGCTCTCACCGTGACGTCACTCCAAACTAACAGCTGTATTTCTATCACACAAATCTGACTCAATCGCAAGAAATGTCCACACCCTAACTCTCCACTTTCTTACATCATTCACACCCTCACTTACTTACCTCCTAAACACACTTTTTCCACTCTCTTACCTCAAAATTGACCAATATCCAACAAGAACTCCTCTCCCAACCTGCACTATGTTCTATACTATGTTTTTCTCTGTTTTTTCTAAAATCAGGAAAACAATATTCATTTTGTCTTTTATCTGAATTTTGGTACTTTCTTCAAATCATTCGATGGACCATAAATGTCGTAATGATTTGAAAGAAGTTGATCTCAATGTGTACGATTTGATAGAAGACGAAAGCATCCAGAGATGAAACATCATATTATAAGTGCACAAATTTCTCTTTTGTTAAGGTTTTCAAATATACCTTTGTCTTTATTGTGGAAAAAAATATTTCAGTACGAATTGACTCTGACATCCTAAGCTGGACTACTCGACATGATTTGATAATGAATAATTCCTGCATTTATATAGAACAGTTTTAGTTTTCATCGTTCCAAAATATGGTATATTTCAAACAAAAACCCAGGGTATCAAAACGCTTAAAACAGTTGACAACTCCATTATGTAACAAATGGGAGCTGCCCATTGTGCAACGTATTGATGCGATTTTCTAGCTCAATTTGATCCTTAGGCATTATGTGTGGCTCTTATACTGAGAAATTGACTCGTCAAGGACTAAGAGACTTTTCGTGACGGAAAGCAGATAAACGAATAAAGTGCTCAAAAATTCGATTAATCGAATTCTCGTCCAATTGCGTTTGTCGTTCGCATATAACAGCCTTTACACGGAGCGATAGGTTGAAACTGTTGGACGTTGATTAAGCTCAACAGCCGTCGAGCATTTGACACGGACGAAAAATCACCTAAATTTATTGGAAAATAATGCCACACAAAAGAGTCAAATCCTTTCGCCTCTTGGATGGCCTCGATTCTGTGTTTCTGGTTCCAATCGAGCAAAAAATAGAAACGATGTAAACGTAGCTAACGAGCGTCCCACAGAATTGTCGAGTGCATTTTTTTTTAACTCTCTGGCTACGAATAGGAGAAATGTCGACGACATAGACAGGGTACTCGTGAAATGGTAACATACGATTGTTTCGTGTTACGTGCTGACGCTGAATTAACGATTGTCCTTAGTATTTTATATCGGGTAATGGAAAAACACTAGGAAAACAATAGTTTCTTAGGTACGGAAGTTGTCACGTCTCTCATAAATTCACGAGGGAAAAAGTAGACGTGTCAAGTTGCTCAACAAATACCGATTATTAACGTTCTTCGATTAATTATGTAAAAATAATGCGTGTCTTTGAAACATGCGGTAGAGAAGGAGTTCCAAATGCGTTCCAAGGAGGAAGGACGTACGTATATACGCATTCGAAACTTCGTTGCTACCGCATGTTTCAAAGACACGCCATTCCTTAATATAATTATTTGAGGAACGTTCATATTCAGTATTTGTTGAGCAATGGAAGGAACTTGGTTCCTTTCGCGTGCAATTGACACGTCCACTTTTTCCATAAGCTTATGAACATTCAAAATCCTTCATAATTTTCAGTTAAACAAAACTTGAATCGCAAAAATTAGACCATTCTCACTTCTATTATGAAACAAGAATAGAAAATATAAAAATCGTAAAAAAAGTCCGATTTTTGCGATCAAAACTTGGTTGTAAAGCTATTACCAATAAAATATCAATTGTGTAAAAATTGATTGAAAATTTTGTGAAATGCAAGAAGCTGCAAGAATCTATAGATCGTAAACAATGCTCGTAAAAACTTTGACCGGTGTCATACATCTCTCCCTAGACTCCCAATGCTAGCACATTGATCAGGCAAGGTATCATATGTCAATGCTAGTGAGAGTTAGTAGGATCGTTAACGCTTCTCTTTCATGTCTTGATAGGTCGCGAATGATGATCGTAAGAATTCTAACCGGTATAATATTCTGAAGTCAATAACGCTGTTCAATAACGCTTTTCAGCTTTACCAAGACCAAAGTTTTTGTTCAACTTCAATTTTTTTTCTTTTCAAATTTACTTACCATTCCGTAAACCTGTTTATGCTCGAAACCGTTTTTGTCTGACACGAAACAGATCATTCTACTTGGCACTCCCCACGGCTAGCTTTGATGACTCACTTGATACTACTCTACAATACTACTTGCGTTTTTTAGTGCCAAGTACGGGAAATAAAAGATTGCCTTTCTCAAATTTTTCCGGTTCTTTTCAAAGTACTTTTTTCAGATCATAAGGTAAACCATAAATTTCCCCATGAATAAAACTTAGAGATAATATTTCGAATTGCTTCGAAACCCCTAGATATCTTTATGGTTTTGATTTTTCTTAAAATCTCATGGAATCCCTCAAGATCTCATTAATATTTTGAATTTCCTTGAAATCTTGCCAGTTTATGCGAAATCTCCCGGAATCTTTGGAAGTCCTTCGGAATACTCTTAATTGACAAATTTATTGGAAATCTCATAATATACATATTTGAAGCCTTACGAATATCGTTCGAATCTCTTAGATATTTTTGAATCTCTTGAAATCTTTCTAAGCATTCAAAATTTTTCGAATTCATTTGCGATCCTTCGAAATCTTTGAAATTAAATAAAATACTTTATACCTATTTGGATTTAATTGTCAATTTTACCCTTCTAAAACAATGAAGTTTTAATTGAACCTCGCGAACCATGCAAGATATGCAAAAAGTCTAACAGATAAACAGCTTGAAAAATAAATCATCAGTATCGCGACATGTGAGTTTATTATTGCATTTACCCGTTTAAGATACAAATTTCCCAAGGTAAACGATCTCACAGATTTTCATTAAAGAACTGCTCCTCTTTATCTAAGCGTAGCTGATGATCCCATTACGGTCAAAAATACTGATAAAGATCCGGGAATTTGGTTTACAGGGAAAAACTCGGGAAATAACCAGGAATTCAATTAGGAAACCGGGAAATTATTTGACTTAACCTAGAACATTACAAATTTTACCATGAAAATACGAGGAATGACCACTTTATCTCTATAAATTAACACTAAATCTCATCATTTGATTTAAAGAATGTAAGGTTCCTATAGTCTGATTCTGACAATTTTTAAATATGTCATTTGTTCGTGTAATTCATTTCTCCATTCATTCCCATATTTACGGCAATACACGCCCGAGCGGCAAAACACGCTCGAGCGGCAACACATGCCCGAGCGGCAACATACGCCCGAGCGGCCACATACGCCCGAGTGGCAATACAAGACTGAGCGTCAAAACGCCACTGACATCAGTTTCCTGACAATTTAATATTCTATCCATTCATTCTTAGATCTGCACCTGGATACTCTTGTCTTGCTGGTCATTCTTCATCCACTTTGCCAGCATGACCGAACCATCTCAGCGGATGTCTTTTGCCCTCGTATAAGAGCGTTTCTTTTGAACTACATTCATTAGGAGCCCGCTCATTGGTCACCTTGTCCATAAGCGTTTCACCGCGCATGATCTCTCTCACGTAAATCTGAATTGAACTTTCCACATCCTTTTGTTTGTTATCCTTATAACCTCATTGATCAGTATTCTGGTAAATTTTTTGCCTTGATCACCCTTTCTCTTGTCGATTGGGATAACAATCGTCTTTCTAAAATCATTCGGAGCTTTGCTGTTCACAGCGCATACAATCATGACTTCACACAGCTACGCAAACAAGTGTCTCTTACCAAAATTTAGTTTTTTCAATTACCGAAATAATTCCGTCGAAATTGATTCTGCTTCCGCTACCGACATCGTAATCGTTAAGCGTACCGTTGTCTGTCACGCTTGTTGTGCTTAATGACCTTACCCCCATACAGCTTCTTGCAGGCATCACTTATGCTGCCTTCAACTTTGTCTGAAGCCCATACCATTTCACCATTAGTATTTCTTATCCCGAATGCTTTAGTAATTCTATTTCCTTTCCTAGATTTCTGAACCCATTTCCAAAATGGCTTCTCATTTTCTTCGAAATAATTTTGTATTTTGTACTTCCTTTCCCTCTGATCTGTCTTGCACCCTTGCTAGTTTACGTACTTTCCTCGTTTCATCCCTATATTCATCTACTACTGTAGTTCGTTCCTTATTAGGGAGACCTATAATCTTCTACACTCTTGAAAACGCCTTTTACTTTTGTTGATTGCCACGCGTATATCTTCATCTACCAATCATCTCCAGAAATCACTCTCACAATAGCAGCAACACATTTCTAATGCTTTCTTGAGGATGCCACTCCGCAGCATTCGCTATGCACTCTCTACAGTTATTACTAATTCTGTATTTCAATTTTCCATGTGATGCTCTAAATATACAATTGCCTGGAATACTGTTTTTCTGAACCTGACATGGACTGTGACTGAAACGTCGAATGATCAAATAACTGATAGCCTCATGGTTGATCGTGCGAGGTGGATTTTACAGAGGGTACCTTGCTTGAGGTGCGGAAACTAACGGACGCTGACATTGCTTCTGTGACGGAACAGTCTCCTGGGTCGCAATCAGGACGACGCACAGTGTTTTTCCGCCATGGAATCGCATGGGATGCTTTCACAATCGCGGACCCCCCTTTTTCCCCTCTTCTCAACATAAGGTTGCCAGAGGTGTTGTCAACCTCAGTGCCGATGTTCTCTCTCTGTGTCGCCTACGCCTCTAGTCGGTCATCTTGAGTTTTCACATGCTATTAGAATCAACTCCGCGCGTCCGTGCGAGTATCGGCTGATAAATCAAAACTGACACATTTACAATGTTCTTCCGAATTTTCTGAATAATAAAGATGTCGTCAGACCAAGACGCTCCTTCTACTTACATCACCTCAGTGATACCTTCTTCTGGCCTCCGATTCCGTTTCCAATCGATGCTCGAATTTACAACTCGAGTACCGTGATCTTAGCGGTGACTTCTTCATCCTTCTCTTTCACTCGTGAGTGCTCTGCTAGATCGTTCCAACTCTTCTCTTCTATGAAGTCCCTAGGTATGCTTTCCTAGCGAAGTCATCTCTGTTGCGACTGCAGCTCGCGGATCAACATACCGTTGTTCAATCGCAAATCGTCTAATGTTTCTTTTAGTCACATCACATCAGTGTGACATTCTTTGAACCTCCGATCCCTCTACGATTTGTGCTCGGATTCACAACTTGGGTATAATGATCCAAGGAGTAAATATTTCTTATTTTCCTCTCAACTGTTGGTGAAACTCCTTAAGAGTATTTGGACCGTTTGTCGTATCTCTGAATGTGCTCCCTAATTGCAACTGTTTTTTCGAGCCTGCGGTTCGTAACTTATCATATCATCGGGTTAATTTCTAACTCTCTCATCGTTTATGCTCGACGCTCACAATTCATTCTGATATCTTTGATCAAGTCATCATTCTCCCTTTAGGTTGATATTTGAATTTACAACTCAAGTACGGTGATGTGCAAGCGGCTTTTCCACTACCTTATGCGTCATCGATGAGCCTTTCATAATAGCGCTCAGCATATTCTTCATTCTAGGATGCTGGTATCGGAATTCAAGCGGTATATTCAGACAAATAGTCTTACGAACTAAGAATAGTTTTTGGATCATATTATCGCTCGTAACTTGTTGGTGATATTTCGGAATGCGTTGATTCCTCTGTGAATCGGTATATCCTGGAGGGAGAAGGTGTGGCATGTCGTATGTATCGTTTCAAGATTTATTCGTCCACGGCGGGCGGAGGAAGTTTCTTTCCAATCGGTTGCTGTACTCTTTTCAAGGGGACATTTTGTGTTTTTTGACCGGTGTATCCCCGTTCAGTTCTAGGTTCCATGGCGGGCGGAGACGAGTATTGTACATCATTCCGTCATGCTACAGATTTGTGAGATTTATTTTTTCGTTCGCAGAACGAGGCGGGCGGGATGTTTGTAATTATTTGCTGTTGCTGGCTTTTGTTGGAGTCGAGTTTGGATTCGATTCGCGACTGCAGTGTCGCGCTGTTTTGTGTCCTCCACGGGTCCCTCTTGGTTTGAGTTCTCCCTGTATCAGCTGGTGGGAGCGGGGAGGCCACTCCCACCCCGGGGCTGACGCTCGCGTCTCTCCTGCAGTCAGTTCCTCCTAAGCCCTTGCGCGGGAGCACCACGTATTACGATCGCTCGAGTCGAGCAGCGATCGACTCAGCTAGTGGGCGGATGGGTGACCGCACATCGGTCTCACCCAAGGCTTCTTACGCTTAACAATCGAAGTTAAACAGTTGAATATCTTTCATATCAGTTGAAAATTCATCTGGTTGAAAACTCCATGTTTGATTCCAAATCAATTTTATGCCAAAAATGTTACTTTTCTATTTTTGGTTGATAACTATTATCTCTTTAGTTCAAAATTCAATCATTTTAGTGAAAAATTGTAATCTTCGTTTGAAAATTAATTTTTGGTCAGAATTTCAACTATCCCAGTAGAGGGTTCATCATTTCAGGTAAAAACTCGTCTTTCTGGTTTAAAATCCAACTAATATACTTGAACATATACAATTTTATTTGAAGATTCATCAGTTCGATTAAAAATCGATTTGTTTGAAAGTTGGTTTTTTATATACAATCTAATTTTTTTCAACTGAAAATTCAACTTATTCCAATTGAAAATTCCACACTTGTAGTTAAAAATTCATTCTGCTTGCTGATCCAAACTTTCACGTACCAGCTTCTATTCATATGCTTATTAGGACCAGAGTGACCTAATCCTTATCCTCAATCAATCTGTCTCATGATAAAAACGTTCCTATTTACAAAACACTCGATGAGGATGGGTCATTGCTTGTAATTAAAAATTTTTTTAAAATTCGGTAGCACCTAAAACTTTAGACTGTTCGCTTATGGAACTCAAAACAATTACTGGAAATTTTGGTCCGTCGAAGAAACAGTAGAACAGTCCAATCATAAGAATATGGAGAGGTGCTGAAATCCAGTTTTTTTTACGTTCGGGAATGCTAATTCAATTTTTTCGATTAGTAGGAAAATTGATTTAAAAAAGTTCCTCCTCAATCTCATGTAGCACTATCTGACTTTCGTTTGTAAATGTTCACAATGTTACAACGTTTTGGTAACATACTGTCACCAATTCCGGGCTATTCTATTGGAACGATGCGAAGGAAACAATGGTTCGGTCAATTTCCTTGTGTTACTCGTCAGGAGAGGTCAAATATTCTTTTCGTCAAACTTATGGTTATATTTTTATACAATGTAATGTCATTGAAAAAAATTGATGTTTCAAACACTTGCGTAAGCAGATTGTAAAGATTTTTTGGTTGAAAAAGAATAAAAAACTAGAAAGATTTTATAAATGTTAACCGGAGGGTATGTCAATGAACCTACGCTCTCGACGATTTTTGGTACACTAAATAATGCGAAGAATTCCAAAATGCATTTTATTACACTAAACCTGCACTCTATCGTAAGGATTCACTGGATTGTTACAATGATAGCAGTTCTATAGGTGCGGATGTAGGAAATGAAAGGATATCTTTTTTAGTGGAAATAAAATCATGAATTTAGTAATTATTTTTATTTTTATGATTTTCTTATAATAATGAAAAATATTTCAAGTGAAAAACTCTAAAATCATGTTATATTCTGAGTTGCAGTGTTCAAGATCAGTAATCTCATTTAAACTTTTCTCACCTTCTTTCTTAATATGTACTATTTCTGCAAAACATCTTTTATAATAATTGGGTCCTTGATGAAGAATTTCAATATTGTCACAATCAATAAAAGAAATGCCTTCATTATGGAATTCAATCAAGTGTGTGCTGATGACTGCATAGTATTTTGGTTTGAGCCTTATATTATTACGATGCTCTTCTCTTCGTATTCTAAAGGGTCTTTTTGTTTGTCCAACGTATGTTTGACCACAATTATATTTTAAACTAGAGGCAACATTGCTTTGATCCAAAGTTTTCAAACGGTCTTTACCAAGGGTGATTAATCTGTCAAGTTTGGAGTCAACGCGGAAGACAGTTTGGATATTGAAGTTATTGACTAAATGTTTAATATTTTCAGAAATGTCACCATTAGAATTTATCGAAATGATTTCTTTTTTGTCAAATATGGTCAAAGGGTCATTGATATTTTGAACGGTTTGGACATTGTTCTGTTTGAATTTTATTTCTTTTGATATTTTTTTGATATTTTTCTCAACAAATTCGTTTGGGTAACTGTTATAATACAGGAGTTTTCATACTATGTTCGAATTTTTTGTATGAAATGTCTTGTCAGATAGAATAATTGCAGAGTTTACAATGTTTTTCATTATTCCGATTTTATATTGTAATGGGTGGTTTTAAGAGAAATTTTATGTATTTTTTCGAAACCAATTAGTCTTTGAGTTACTGTTTTCGTCTCTGATGATCTCAACGTTCAAAAAAAGTAATGGTATTGTTGAAGTCTAGGGTGTTACGAATTGAATTTTTGAATCATTTCAATTTTATCGATTGGGATGATTAAAATCGTGTCATCTACATACCGATAATAAAGTGGTATTTTGAATTCAAGATTACTAAGAACACCAATTTCTAAATCTTGCATAACCGAGTCTGGCAACGTTTTTGAAATTGAAGAACCCATAGGTGTTCCGAACGTTTGTAATAGCTGTCATCGAACGTAAAAAAGGTTGACTCCATTGAAAATTTAATACCTTTCTTGAATTCGTCTAAGGGAATTTTTTTGTTGATTTGATAATGTCCCATCTGTTTTCAATACCTTTGAGTACCAATTCCAGTGGAAAGTGAGTAAAAAGTGATGAGACATCAAGAGAAACAAGACAGTGATTATTCGGAATTTTATTGAAGCTTTGCTTCTTTTGGGAGGGTATACATATATTCTAAGCGAGGCCACCTAACTGCGGAAAACGGGAACACCCCGTCCGCGTCACGAAAAATGCGACTGAAAATGTCTATAGCATGGCAGCATGGCACCAACGCAGCTATCTCTCCCCCCTCTCTCTCTCCTTTCTTCCCGTTCTGGAGGTCGGTTCAGTATATTGCCTATATGCATGTATGCATAGAGTGAGGGGATAGCTGTTTTCTTTCAATCGATGAATGAAATAACAATCAAATTTATGTTTCTCTTCTAACGCGAAAGAGCAAAGCTTCTGTTGGCCGTTCCGCGACTGCTCTACTTTTCTTTATTATAATTTTTTCTAAATGTATTGCATTTTTGATGAAAGATTCAGGTTTAAGTAGGACAGCTGAAACTATATTGTTCAAAGTTTTGGCCAAAAAATATCTAAGAGTGTTAATGGATGATATAACTGGTCTCAAGGGATAATTTATTTTGTGAATTTTTGATAATCTATGAAGCCTGGCCATATTTGTATTTTCTGTAATCAAATATTTTCTGATGATTTTTTTACCTAGATAACCATTAGTTCTCCACTTATTAGTTAATTTAAATGTGTCTCTTTTAAGAACTTTTAACGGATTGTCATCAAGTTTTCCATAGATTCTTTAATCATTAAGTATCAATTTTATTTTGCCTTTGTATTCTTGAGTTGTTATCACTACTGTGACATGGCCTTTGTCGGCACGGGTGATCAGTAATTCATGATGGTTTCCTATAAAAACTTTTGTATCTTTTATACCTTTTGCTATTGTCCGATCAATATCAGTTATTTTCTTATGTTTTTTGACATAATTTGATCGTATTGATAATATTTTGTGTCTTAATTCTTCGTGTTGACAAACTTGCCAAATATATCAGCCTTGGTAAAGACCGTTTGGAAACTTTGAATCAATGCAATGTTGTCTATAGGTTGAAATGTAATTGTGGTAAAACATACGTTAGACAAAAAAAAAGATCTCTAAGACTGTAAAGAGTAGAGCATCGTAATAATATAAGGCTCAAACCAAAATACCATGGAGTCATCAGCAAACACGTGATTGAATTCCATAATGAAGACGTTTCTTCTATGGATCGGCACAATATTGAAATTCTTTATCAGGAACCCAATTATTATAAAAGATGTTTTGCAGCAATGGCACATATTAAGGAAGAAGGTGGGAAAAGTTTGAATAAGATTACTGATCTTGAACACTACTGACCAGCATATAGCAGGATTTTAGAGTTCTTTCACTTGGAATCTTGTTGATTGCTACAAGGAAATAATAAAACTAAAAATATTTACTAGAATCATTATTTGATTCCCACAAAAACGATTTCCTTCCATTTCCTACATCCGCGTCTATAGAACTGCTATCATTGTAACATTCCAGTGAACATTCCGATAAAGTGCA
Organism: Neuroterus valhalla; assembly: GCA_011762715.2. Taxonomy (NCBI): domain Eukaryota; kingdom Metazoa; phylum Arthropoda; class Insecta; order Hymenoptera; family Cynipidae; genus Neuroterus; species Neuroterus valhalla. The sequence goes on along the minus strand of WSXT02064753.1, from coordinate 9,441 downwards.
GGTTCAGTGTATTAAAATGCATTTTAGAATTCTTCGAAATAATTCAGTGTACCGGAACCGGAAAATTGAAACAGAACGGTCTCAGGCGTCCTAATGAATAATTGAAAAGATTAGAAAATAACTCTCAATTCAAAACGCTGTAAAACAAGAATATTTAGATTCGAATCATGATACTCAGAATGTAAACTCAAGATCCTGGCGTTTTCCACTTACACCTCATCATGCAGTTTTCAAAGAATCCAGTAGTCCTACGGAATTAGGAATTGCTTTCAGTGCATCAGCAGAAAGCACGTCGTAAACTTCTTTGAACAAAATTTTGATGGTCGGCCCTACCATTCAATACAGCCCTTTCTCCCTCTTAATTCGTTAAAGATTTCACACATATTTTATTATAGCTGATATAGAGGAATTGTATTGACCATTTTCAAATCACGAAGAAGACCATTGATACCAGAAAATTCTTTGGCATGGAAACACACAGACAAAGAATATTGCTTCAATACGGTCATGTTTGAATTTGGCCCAGTATCTTTCCGGCTTTCTGATGTTCACATCAATTGGTTTATGAGACGAGATATATTCTTCCTCTATCAGCAAAGTTGTTGAAAAGATTTTTACGTGGATAATTCGACAAAGGCAGGAGAAATTCCTTACCAGATGATTAATCTTTTGAATCGATCCTGGAAAAGATGGTCTTTCGTTGGAAGTTAACATTCAAGACTGCAAATAATCTTCTAAAAAGACATATTGAAAAACCTGGTATTCTATCTATCCACGACTAAGGTTATGGAAACGGATGTTTATCGCCTACTCTCTTAACGGAGGGTATATGTATAAGCTGAATAATGTTTTCTAGATAATTTGTAATCCAGCGACAAGCATGAACATGGTCTCTAAAAATGACTAAAGTTTATGTTTACAAGGCACTCTCCACTCAATGGTAAAATTATGAAAGAGGATAGACTGACGACAGCGCGCGCTGTCGGCCGGCCATTGAAGCAATGTTATATGTGTTGTGTATTTGTACTGTATATGTATTGTATACTTGTGAACAATTTCAAAATTAAATATAATGAATTAAAAAGTGATACACCAACGGAAGAGTATGTTTCAAAATGTATGAAATATGAGCAGTTCCCAATACATTTTTAGTGTTATTTGAACCACAATAAAAATGTATCAAGACTATTATTTATACTTTATATATTTTTGTGAAATTTCTCCTATCGGTTCACACATTTCTTTGATTCTTTCATTCAATTTCAAAATTTAACACATATTTTCAATTCATACACAGTAAAAAACAAATCACGATTTAAAAGCATGAATGATAATATATAAGGAACTATCACTATCTTCTCCGGTAATCGCACGGAAGGACAGGTTTATAGTTTTTAAACAAATAACGTGAACCAGACGTTGAATCATCAACACGAAAATTTAAAAAAAAAAAAAAACGATACCCTTAATCGTGTATTTTCTTGTAGGGTAGGTGATCCAACAAATGCCAACAAACCAGAAATCAAAATGTCTGCCCTGACTGACGACGGTTTCAACGCTCTGCGCATTTCTAGGGTAAGCGGAGTGGAGTAAAAGGAGGGTAGACCCGCAGCGACAACAGTCGGCGGGGCATTAAACTACGCTAAAAATAAAGATCGAATTCTTCATATCGCCTGTTCAAGTGGGAAAGGCTAATAGGCTGATAGTGGAATAGGAGAATCGTGAGGTCTGGTGATCGGACGAATAGATTCAGTCTAGAAAACTTTCAATGTTATAAGATTGCACCCTTATGATTTTGAATCGATTCATCCTTTGTTCATACAGATAAATGATACTTCACACAAAAACCTTTTCCTGGAAATAAATCAATTTTGGATAAAGCACGAATATGTGCAAATGTTATTGTAAGTATAGAAATGCACATTAAAAAGCAATTGACAGAAAAATTAAGATACTTTTTTGGAGGAAATAAAAATAAAATAAATCAAAACTGGAAAATCAAATAAAAAAGGAAATAAAATAAATTTTTGAGTTGTGGATATACAGCCTCAAGAATAAAGAGTTGAAAAAAGGTTAAAATTTCTCGTTAACTGGGAATTGAAAAATCAAAAACGCAACGGAGATATTTTATTTGACGCCGAATGGAATATCCATACATTAAGTATCGCGATTTTCCAACAATTCCAAACCCCCTCCTCACCCCATTCCCAAAATGTGCTACGTAATTTCCTTAATGGCGCCTTACCATAAGCTTTGCATTCAACTTTTCGAGAATACTACTCAGCTTGAAAGCAGAAGATGGAAGTGATTGATTTCTAAATAACAGGTTATAATTTTATACATTTTTATTATTGTCTATCAATTCCAGTATTTGGAATCATTTTTCATGCATGTTAGTTACCAATGCTTCAGCTATCAATTAAGCTTTCATTTAGTTCACTGGGTGAGAGTTCATGTTGGTGGATTTCATAGAGTGTGCTATATAATACAGAGAGAGGCTATACAAACGAATGAAAAGACAGGCCTCAACGGTTCTCAAAAAAGGAAACCGAGGAGGCTAGTGCAGCGGGCTGAAAGGTTTGCTGCGGAGACCGGTGCACCAACGGAATCAACGCCGTCAACCAGCACCGAGTCCCACAAGAGACGGATGAGTTCGCAAGATTATCCACCGTCAGGGGACAAGCCTACAAAGAGGCAGAAGTTAGGCCAGCAGCCGATGAACGGAGTGTTGTCGGGGGCTGGGCTGACTGCTGCCCAGAGGGCTCACCCCCTGACGGCAGTAACGGTAAACGCGAACTATCAGGACTCTTTGCTCATAGCTGAGCAGCTCGAGCTTTTCAGAAAGGCTACTCTGGTGATGTTCGAGAGGGTGCCTTTAAATCAGTGGTATAGATTCGAGACATCCTTCCGCAGGAAAGAGGTCTTCGTACTTGCTGCTGCCGACCCTGCGGCCAAAGCTCGTCTACAAAATCTGGCAGTCAAGACAAACTCCTGGTAATGTGCCGACCTTGAAGTGGAGGGAGTTGAATTGCTTCGAAAGAGGCTGAAGCCCACGGCGTGGATTCTGACTGAACTGGAGGATCTATTTGTGGTGCTTCAGCGATTGAAGTGATACAACCCTTCACTTAAGATATTATCCTGGCGGATCGTCAGGCACGAGCGAGCTCAAGATGAAGGCACAACAGAGTGTCCTAGACAGCTCCTTGTTGTGCAGATTCCTGAGTCGCAAATGACTGTTTCCGGCCTGAACATCACCCAGATTAACTCGCACCATGACAAAGGCGTCTATGCGGTTCTGCAGAGGAGCAGGGCTGTGGGGCACACATGTACCTCACTAATCCAGGAACCCTAATTAGTTCAAAATACCATAAAGGGATTAGGGGGAGCTAGTTTTTGTCACAGGGATCTCTGGGGGACCTTATCAAGGGCCTGCGTACTGGTGAAGGGAGTAAACGTTGTACCGCTGCTGGAACTGTGCTCGAGATACATGATGGTTATGATCACAAAGCTCAGAGAAATTGAGAAGCTAGCCTCCCAACTGCGATCGTGGATTGTACCAGCGGGATGCTGTGCAACGGCATCCTAACAACGACTAAGTCACTATCCAAGACTAAGAGACCATCTCGCGTGTAACTGTTGATTCGGGCTGTTCACGGGGAGGTGCTCTGTCGCCCCTTCCATGGTGCCTGGTGTTGGATGAATCGCTTCATCTTCTCCCGAATCGAGGCAACCACACCATAGGCTATGCAGGTGATATGCTGGCCGTAGTGCGTGATCAATATCCAGACGCGCTCAGTAGTGCAATGCACTCGGCACTGACAACAGCAGATACCCGGTGCAAGGAGACCCTACTTTCGGTCAACCCTAGCAAGACAGACACGGTCGTGTTCACTAGACGGTACAAGTTGGGAACCACGAGTACACTGAGACTAAGTGGATAATTACTGGTAATCCAAGAAAAAGCGAAATATCAAGGAGTCATCCTAGATGAGAAGCTGCTTTGGAAGAAGCACTTGGAACACAAGTGCAAGGAGCTCAGAGCGACCCTATGGCTCTGTAGGTGAGCCATAGGGAAAAATTAGGGCTTGGAGCCGGAGACACTTGTGTAGACATACACGGCGATACTAGTTTACAGACTAACCTATACGGTAGTGGTCTGGCAGAGCAGGGTAGAACTAGGCACTGTGAGGTCTCGGCTGGGAAGAATCAGGGGACTGTTTCTTGGAGGCGTCTATGGAGCCTCAAGATTGACACCCGACGAAGTTGCGCATTCCTACCAACATTGCGTAGGTCAATCCTGAGTATGCCCAGTGATAAAACACCTGCTCGCTTTCACTTCGACAAAAAGTATCTCCTCAGCCTTCTCACAAAAGAGAAATTGGTCAACGGTAAGACACACCTGACGAGTGATGGAGACGGCTGGTTCACGGGAGACTCCAGGAACAAGGAGAAAGCAGGAGTTGGTGTCTGCCAAAGAAGGGGTAGAGTGGACTTCACAAACCCAATGAGATCCAGTACCACAATCCTTCAATCCGAGATTATGGCTGTGCTCCTGTGCATCTACGAGGCACTGGAGTATGGCAATAAAAGGAACGTACGTTTCTGCTCGGACAGCAGGGATATATTGAACCTGAACAGTACAACTACTACATCACTATAAGTGTGGGAGTGATATAAAGCACTCAAAGATCTTGCGATGGAAAACCGGTTGTCTCTGCTCTAAATCCCTGGAAACGGTGGTATCAAGAGCAATAAGACCTCGAACAAACTAGCTAAACTAGCTTCAAGAAAAGACTCTCCTGGTCCCCAACCAGTTGCAAGCACTTCAATCAGGTCAGTCGATGGAGATATCAACAGTTGGATGATCGAGGAACATGAGAAGGAGTGGAGAGCGGACGCTGGCTGCATACAAGCCAAAAAAATCATGGTCTTAAATCTAATTGCTGAACAGGCGGAGAATATATGCAAGCTCAGCAGGAATGACGTTAAGGTCCTAACAGAAATATTAATGGGGAACGGATGAGACAGGTTTCCATATACTGTGGAACTACCTCGCGATGGCAGAGAAGCGTCTGGCACTTGCGGGAAGTAACTGCATCAGTACGTCAGACATATCGGCCAACAGCGTGACTGCGGTCCTTACCTTATAGAAAGGGCTCTGGTGTCACGCTCAGGCCTACATGGGGACGAAACGGGATTAACCAAGCGTCGAGGGCTTTTATGGTCCTAACACAAATAATATTGATGATTTTGAAATTAAAATTAAGAAAATACGAAAAAATGCAAAGATATTTGAAAATATTTTGAAAATTACTCTTCTCCTTATTATTTGATTCTACCTTCAAAGGTGAAAAGCATCCTTTTATTCCATAGTATCATAAATTGGTCACAGAAAAACAGGAGGTGAATTGGTATGGATAAAAAATCATATTCTATTAGTTTTTCTTTTGAATAATAATTTTCTGATACTATTCACAAATTGAATGAAATCATCGTATTAGATTACAAATAGCCAGTTCCGTTAGAATTATTCAGTAGTATTGAATTTAATCCAGCTAAAAATTGCATCCCTCATAGATGAGCAATGCAGATGCATATCTGCATTCTATGTTGAATGCAGTGTATTAATGAAGAACAATTACATTATGAGTACATTGAGTGCAATTTGCACTCTGACATTAAATTTAATGTTCATCTGTGAATAAAGGTTCTATTCTCTGTTTTTCTCATTATTGGGCATGCTAATTTGAATGAGTTTCTCTCGCTTCAGAAGCTCCATTCAGGCAGAATTCAATTATTTATTTAAGAAAAAAACTAGCATCCTTTTAATTTTGATGATATATGTCTATTCTGTCCAAATACATTCCCTCTCCTCCTTTTCAGATCTTCATCACAGGTCCGTACCTTTAGACTAAACAGCATCATGAAAGTACATGAGCGTACGAACAGTCCACAAGCAGACATTGAATTTTTATCAACATCTGCAAGACGTTAATTAAGGAGGTAGTTTTCGATATTTGATGGTCTAAGATCAATAATAATCAATCAATTATCAAGTTAAGAAAAAGTTTCAGAAAATATTTATATTTGTTTTAGATGTTGTAGTAAAATATAAATAAGTGAAACGAGAATTTGTCAAACAAGTAGTTTGAAACTTGAGCTAATGGTTTTTGGATACATTATTTATTTATTCTTGTACATTTTTCTTTGAATCAATTTTTCAATTAATAGGTCTACTCGTAAATATCAACTTTTCACTGTTCATCTTACTGAATCCATTCACGTTCTCCGGATACTCTACTTTTCAAGACGGAACTATTAGTCTCTTTACTTTATGTTCTTTAGATTGTAAGGGGTCATGGGTTCAACTTATGGAAGATGTTTGAAGATTCATCAATTCTAACGGGAAACAGTTAATACGCAACAAAATTTATTAACTATCTTAGTGAACCTCTATGATTAATAATTTAAAATTCTACTATTTTGAGCATTTGAATTGGAACATATATGACTATGAAGGAAATTTCACATCTTTTGCCTTTCTGCATCAATTACCTCAGCAAAATTATTCATTCAGGTTTTTAGTTCAAAATCTTAATAATTTTCGAACATTTTGACTAATTTAAATCTATTACTATAAAATTTTGACATTTTTGGGACAAAATTACTTATTTAACCAAGCATCAATTTCATTTTTTTTCTAACTATAAAATATAATTATTTCCATTCGAATTGAAATTTTCAATCTGATTCTAAAATATTGTTTGAATTTGTTCATTATAAATTCCTCAACTCAAGATAACATGAACTTACTATTTATTTCATTGTAGTATTATTATGAGAACTTTGAGCACAAGATAGTTTAAGTTAAAACACTTGTAATTTTCAAATTATTTGATTTCACAACATATTCATATAAGTGATACTTATAATTGCATATATTTTCAACTAGATATTATTTTATTCGACACTTATGCATTTATAAACTTTTAAAAATAAATTCAACCATTTTAAAATAACGAGGATAGAAGAACAGGAGCATTTCTTCGAACAAACCCCATGGTGTAAACGTAATACATTGGTACTAACAATGAGAAATATCATCGAGAAATTAGCCATGTACACTAGGGTGGTCCAAAAATGGATTAGAACATTTTTTCTAGAATTTGTATGCAAAAAGCCCAGGAATTTGTTCGAATCCACAAAGAAATACACGCTTTTTTTTATTTTGAAAAAAAAATATTTAGAGCTGGCGCAAGCCCCATAAAGTTTTACACGCATTTTTCCTAAGATGAAAATACGATTTTCTTAATTTTATTCAGAATTCTCAATATTAGGTGAATCGAGTTCGGAATTCACCATTTCTCTTCACAATTAGTCACGGAATGCGAAAAAAATATTACTTTTCAAATACCAACCCCATAAGTCTGTTTTATAGGGTCCCAAAAACCCCCATAAGTTAAAAAATGGGGTTTTCGAGTTTTTGGGGCTAATTATGATTCTTTTTCAGTTTTTTAACGCAGATTGTTTCAAAGATACAAAATACTACTTTGTACTGATAACCTAATGTTTATATTCATTGTTTAAACAAATTAATATTGTTTTTAGCAACTTTTTCTCTAAAAAATTTGGAAAGTCAAGGTTTTTCCTGAAATTTTCAACAAATTATCAACGTTTCAGTTAAAGCGAGGTAATAATCAATTTTTTCTGAAATTTTCAACTTTTTGTTCACTTTCCGCCTAAAGTAAGTAATTATTTGATTTAATTTAGCAGAAATAATTGTTGCAAAAAATGTTAATTCTTTATAGCTATTTTCTGCCAGATGATACTACATAGTTGCGGCTTTTTCATGAAATTTTTAACTCTTCATCACTTTTCAATAGGCCTAAAGCATTAATTAATTCATGATAAAAAATAATTTTTATACAGTTTATTATCATTGCAAATAATGTGTTCTTTGCTTAATGATGGAAACTTGCGGTTTTTTCTGGAATTTCTAACTTTTGCCTGGTTTTCACCTAAAGTAAGTTGAGAATTGATGTAATTTAACAAAAATAATTGTTTAAACAAATTATTATTGTTTTTGGCTATCTTCTCTTAGATTAGTGCTGTGAAATTGACGTTTTCAGAAATGTTTCATTCTGCTTTACTTTTTTAGTTGTGAATAAACATTAGAGAGAATCGTACTTTAAACAGTATTGTATTATTTAAGGTAAATTATTTTTGTTCTTTTCCGAATGTTCAAAAAAAATTAATTGTAACAAAAAGGCGAATTCATTGAGTGAAATTTGAATTCTAAACTTTTTACTCAAATTATGGATCTTCAACGCAACAAATGAATTTTTAAGAAAGAAGTTCAACTTTCAACCAAAGAGTCTAATTTTCGACCTAGAAATATAAAATTTGTTCATATATATGATGGTTGATATTTCAAAAAAAAAGAAATTTTTATTTTAAATAGAAAACAATCTTATCTAACCAACAATTAAATGAATTAAATCTAATACAAAATAATTGAATTTTATTCGAATTCCTATCAGTGCAAAGTTGAACATTTCAGAAAAAATCACAACTTTTTAGCACTTATCAAAGAGAAAATGGTTATAAACAATAATGAATTGTTTAAATAAGCATGTTTGGTAATTCGCATTAATTATTACCACACTAAGTGAAAAATGGGAGAAAAACTTAAGAGTTTAGAAAGAACCGCAACTTTTTAACACTATTCTAAGAGAAGAATGACATAAAAATAATAATTTTTTAAAACAATTATTTTCGTTTAATTTTATTGAATTTTAAAAATATTATTCGCAATGATAATAAATTGTTTGAACAATAATTATTTACCATGAATTAATTATTACTTGAATATAATTCAAAAGTCATAAAAAGGTAAAAACTTCAGGAAAACCGCAACTATTAGTATTAATTTAGAAGAAGATAGCTATAAACATTTTCAATTTATTTAAACAATTATTCAGCTAAATTAAATTAAAAAATTACTTCAAGTGAAAAGTGGACAAAAAGTTGGAAATCTCATAAAATACCACAACTTTGACGCAATATTCTAAGAGAATATTGTTTTAATTATTAACAAGGCTGCGTCTCGTCGTCCCGAATTTCGGGACGACTAGGAATTTCGCGCGTTCGGCTAGTCGTCCCGAATTTCGGGACAAGCCTATTTTCGCCATTTGGCTAGTTGTCCCGAAAATAAGGTACTTAATATTAATTATACTCCTTTCTGGTGGACAAAAGTTAGGAAAACTTCTGCTAGTCTTTGTTCTACTCAGTATATTTATCTTTGCTTCTTTGTTTGCTTAATTACTGTCATTTTTTTAGAATAGAAAAACTCGCAAATAATTTCGTGCATACAGGTGGGGAGAGTCGGACCCTATGATTGGTTTGCTGCTTCTCTCTTTCACTGGATGGGGGCGAAAATCC
>WSXT02064742.1:0-12519 GCA_011762715.2 Neuroterus valhalla | reverse complement strand
GAGCTTAAAAGCTTGCGATCAGTTAACTCGTATTTATTTAATCGCTTTTCAGTGACGTTTTTTATAATTATCATATCGCTACTTTGAATGTATGAAGTTGCGCCTCCTTATTCTTACTCCCTGGTACAAACAATCAGAAACGCTAATAGGTTCATCAAACGCATTTATATAAAATAATTCGATCGTTTCAAAAATTTTTCAAACTTCCTGTTATTTCAAACGGATTTTTTTCTGATATTGACTATTAAATTTGATGTTGAAAATTCGAATTCCTCATTTTCGGTTCAAAAGGGATCTATCTGAGTTTGAAGTAGAATCTTTTTTTGCAATTCAATATTTCTCGGGAAAATTAATCATCATATTCGAAAATGAATGAGTCGGCACTGAAAATACAACTTTTGTAGCAAATTCATTAAAATGGTAGGAAAATCATTTCTTTTTATTAGAGATTCATTATACTTAACTATTCAAATTGTGGTTGAAAATTAAACTATTTATTAGGAAATTTGTTTACATATTCGATTTAAAATTAATGTTTTCAACTCAAAATTTGAATAATGATTTTTTCTATAGTTTATAAGTGATATTTTCCAGTTGTAATTTCCATCTTCTGGGGAAAATGAATATTTTTTTGTAATGAATGAATATTCTTGGCTGAAAATGCATCTTTCTTTATGCCGATTCTTCTTCCTGTCACTTTCTTGCAGAACAAATAAATTTCAATGGAACACTGCAAATTAGGACAATAAATAACAATATAAAAACAGGGTGGCGACAGGAATGCTCAAATTATACCAAAGCGTATAATTAAATAATTGTGTACTATGTATATACAAATTATTTTCTCGTACTCAAAGTTATATATAATTTACATTCAATTATATATAGGTCTTATAATTGACAAAAAAATGGGAAGAATGATAACATTATTATGCAACTTTTGCGCAACTTAATAAAATCGTAGTGACTTCTAAATTCCCCTGCAATTTTTGCAAATTGCTAACAATTGTTGGTTCACATCAATTACGCAGGTGCCATCAACTTTATAAATCTGAATAATTGTGCTAAGGAACGGTCGTAAACATCTAAATGTTTATAATTGAAATAAATCATTTCTAAAAGTCAAAAATACTAAAAATACTAAAAATTTGTCATTTCCATGCGATCCTAATTCTCGATTGCGTTGCAATTTTTGACTGCATCTGAAATAGGCATTTTTTATTCATACCCCCATTTGTAACTTTATTATATTTTTTTCAAAATGAAAAAAAAATGAAATGACTAAAAATTTTGATATTTGAAATTTGAACAAGTTCTCGATCACGTATTGGGTTGCAAACTCAACACTACATACGTAGCATTATATTAAACAATTGCAACCACTTCGCAAAATTATTAAATTTTTTCTCACTGAGCCATACTGAAAAAGAAAATCGAGAATCAACAAATATAAAGAACTGCATGTAGCCTATAAACATTGAGGTTGTGAATCCCAATTAATCCATGAATAAACATATTCCGGGCCTTCAAATTAGTTGCAAATTTCGATTTTGTATTGGAGGACCACATTCAATGCAGTATTCCATTTGCAGAAATATTTTATTTCTTCCCGAGCGTCTTTTCAATAAAATGTCATTTTTTTTTAAATATTCATGTTCCCGACCTCTTACAGGGTTGCGAATCGACATTGTTCATTGAGGAAGTACGTTTTGTGTAACTGGAAAGTTTCAAAAACATTGCATCTATTGTCAAATTTTTTCTCTACAGACTGGCCTATTTTGACTTGAATTCGATTCGAGTTGTTTCAGATTCGACTATGGAATCAGACATGATGTCTGAGCGCGCGTGTTATGTTTATTGTCGCAATTGAAGTGCAAGTATTTTCTGCATAAACTTCACGCAATTCCGAAAGATGTATCTGGGAGAATCTGATGATGAGGAGTATTACGCTCCATCTGAAATGAAGGAAGCTGCCAAAATCACTTCAAAATGTTTGTTACAGGAGAAGTCTAAGAAGAAATATGATCTCGCTTTTGACAACTTCGTCCGTTGGAGAAAATCCAAAGGAGCAACATCGTATTTGGAGGATGTTTTGCTGATGTATTTCAAATAAATTATCGACAACACTGATCGCTATTCGACGCTACGAACCCAGATAAGTCTCGAGGCCAACATCGACATCAGTAAATTTTTCAAACTGCTCGGTTCGATCAAGCAAAAATCAAAAGGATTTCAACCCAAGAGATCCGCAATTTTAACTAACGAAGACGTGCAAAAATTCTTGACAGAAGCTCCAGACTCCCAATACTTGGCGGCAAAAGTAAGTATTCAATTTGTTCCTTGAGGTTATGTTTCAAAGTGTCAGTATTTTTGCAATTGCTAAACTGTATATTAGGTTACAAATGATAACTTGAAAATAATAACGTTCAATTAAACTTTCAAACATAATAAATAAATAATATTCATAACAATAATTAAACTTCCAAACATAATAAATGAAAAATATTGACTATAAACCAAAAAAATTAAAAATCAACACGAAGAGAAGATAATTATAAAAATCACAATGATATTGAGCAATAAACGAATAAATGAATTAATAGGTCAAATTCAAATTTATAGGTTGGAATATTTGTTTATACTCTCTCCCTGTTACGGGTTTGAGAGTCTCTGTATAACCTTCTCTCTATTCCTTTGTACACCTCACCACTCACCCAGGAGTGAGGGAGACCTACGGTTTGAGGTGGGTTCCAAACCACCAAGAGCAACAGCTTCTTGATACTTAGAGAACTTAAAGAACTCTAGATGTACCGGGCTCACGACTCTCCGTGGACCGCCGGAGCTCTTCCGGAGTGCGAGGCGGGAATTGAACCCACAACCAGACAGCGCATGGGTCCAAAGCTCATGCTTTAGCCCCCACGACCAACTGACCACCCTTCAAATTTATAGGTCATTTTGATCTTCGGGATCATGGGAGGACCTCGATGCAACAAATTGACAAATGCTCGCACCAATGACGTGAAAGTACAGAGCGAGGTACTCGTTGTAAATATCCTGAACACCAAAGCGAACATCACAAGATCGTTCACGATTCAAGGAGAATTCGACAAAGTCGTGAAACGTTACAAAACTCTTCGCCCTTCTGATGTTAAACTGAACGATTTTTTCTCAATTTTCAAAAAGGGAAGTGCACTATTTAACCCATGGAGATGAATAAATTCTCGAATACTCCTCCCCTGATTGCGAATTATTTGGGATTGGAAAATCTCAATGATTATAATTGATTATAATTGTCTGATTCTGCATCTTTTTTTATAAGTTTACTTACAAACAAAATATTTATTTCAGAACATTGCGTGCGCCGTACCTCTGCCACATTGTTGGCAGATTCTAGTGCAAGTTTGCTCGCTCTCAAGCGCCACGGAGGGTGGTTCTTGATCGTTTCCTCGACCGACCAAGGGCTCTGCCCCTGGACCCTGCTAGGAGGCCTCACTCCCCAGGCCCCCACCAGAGGCTATCGCCCCCCAGGCCCCCTCGGTTCCGCCCTCGAATACCGTTCTTGCGCTAGAATCGCGTCCGCCCAAGTTGGTTCAATGTCACTAGTTTGCGTCGAACGATTGGAAAATCGTCATTTTGATAACTATTTTTAGACCAAAAAAGTCTCATTTCACGTAGTCGGTGAACAAAATAGTATGTACGCCAGGAACAAGACACACGAGTCGATAATGTAAATCTTGCATTTGTTATTGAGTTTCTTGACACAGGACAGAAGGCAAGTCTACGCAGACAGTTCTAATACAAGTAGTGTTATTCTAAGTTTAAGAAATGAATAGAATTTCTTCTCAAGAAAATCACATCACAAATTTTATGGTTTAGGATTGCAGGGAACGGGAATGCGAGGGTCGAGATGAAGAAAGTTTTCGTTTGTGAATTATATTGCTCATTACAGTCTGGAGACTCTAAGCTGTGGACCCCATGGAAGAACATTTGGCCTTACTCGAGAGTAAGCTAATTAAAATTATTATTTTTACTCGAGTACCTATAGGCAGGAGATAAATTGTGAGAAAATTGATTATTTTCGGCACTCTTTCTCATTTTGTCGACATTCGTCGATCTGTGAATGGTACAGTGAATTTGAAATATTATTAAGGAATCGAAGTCAAGTTCGGGCATATTTTCAATTAATAAAAAAGAGGGAACTCTGATGACAGGAATTGCACTCCAGGTGATATGTAATATTTCTCTCATTTTCTACAAACTTTTCTGGGTTGATATTCTTTTGGACTGGATGATAAAGATATAAGAGAAGCAAGGATAAAAGAAGAGTTATTATATTAAAAATAATTTTGGAGGGATTTGTTTCAACCAAATTCCAGATAAACACTCATTCTACTGCAAATAAAATGGTCAGATGGGGTTGCAAGTGATGCAATAAATAATGCAAGTCACATACCTCCCCCTTTTCCCAAGTCTCATGGGGGCGTCAAGTCACTCCTGTGGCTGATCACAGGAATAATGTAGATCACAGAATATTCTTCTTTCCTAAGCTTCGTGGAGGCGAAACTGCTGTGACTGGTCAAAGAAATAATTCAGGTCAAAAACCTCCTTCTTTTCTCAAGTCTCGTGGAGGTCAGGAAGATACTTCTCTGAGTAACTATGAAAATATTGAAGGTTCCATTTTCCAAATTCTAAGTCTCGTGAAAAAGTGTGAAGGAACCCCCAAGACTGGTTATAGAAATAATGTAGGTCACATACGTTCCCCCTTTCACAAGTCTTGTGGGATGGAGAACGGCACCTCTGTGACTGATCATAGAAGCAATGTAGGCAAAATACATTCCTTCTTCGTTATTCTTGTGCAAGAGGGAAGGGCACCCCTAAGACAAGTTATAGAAATAATGTGAGTCACATACCTTCCCCTTTTCTCATTGCTCGCTGAAGCGCGAATTCAACACCGAATCTCGTAGGAGGCAGAAGTCTCCCCTGTGTCTGATGAAGAAGAAATGTAGGTCATATATCATCCCGATTTTCAAGTCCCTTGAGGGGGCAGGAAGGCACCAATGTGACCAGTCCCGAAATTCAGGACGATTTGCAAGAAGTAAAAAAATGGCTAGTTCTCACGGAAATCGGAAAGAGTAGATGCAGCCTTTCTTGAAAGAGAACCTGGGAAGGGGGCTTGAGATACATATAGTCGCTCTTTTGTGACTAGTCGCTTACACTCCTTGAACCGATTTTCCAGGTCAGCTTGTAAAAAAATACGTTTTAGCGATTATTGACAAAATGGTGATTAGACACATCTCGACCCCTTTTTTTAGATCCCCTTTAGAAATACATACGCATTCTGTAAGCAGCCCTTAAAACGTTTTCTTCCAAAGAGAACCTGGAAGAGGGTTAAAGGGTTGAAGAGATATCATTTTTTTTATCTATTTTTTAGAAAAATGCGTCGTATGTAACACTATTCTTGTTTTCGCAATTGCTCCACTATTCCTTATCAAAAAGGAGACTTGGGAAGAGGGTTGAGATGTGAACTAGTCGCATCTTGCACTTACATAGGATGTAGGAGTGGTCTAATATTGACGGAATGTTGCGTTACGTAATTTATGGATGCTCCCGAATTGCTAGTCATCTCGAAATTAGACGGTATGTCTTACGCAACATTGTGATCAGTCATTGCAGTGTCTTCTTGTCCCCACGGTCGTTGAGAAAGAAGGAAGTTATCTGCCCTACATTATTTCTATGACTAATCATGATGTTGATTTTCAGCCCCCACGAGACTTTGATGAACGAGAATGTATGTGATCTAAACTATTTCTGTGACCAGTCACGAGGGTAACTTCCTACCCCTACGAGACTTGGCAAAATGGTGAAGGTATGAAGGCTGCATTATTTCTATTACCTATCATAGGGTTGGCTTTCCATCCTCGCAAGACATAGGGGTACCTTCCTGCCCCCTTATGGGACTTAGAATTGGGAATGATGTGGCTTACATTCTTTCAATGAGCAGCCACAGAGGTGACTGGTCACCCCTGTGACTCTCAAATGATATGGCCGATAGGGGTAAGTGTAATAAAGATGAAGTTGCAGAAGATCAAATTAGTTTTCAACATTTTTTGTTGCAACAGAAAGAATATATATTCTATAGCTTGTATGAAAAAGATGTCTATCATTACTTATTGCTCTAATAAATCATTTTCAAAAAACTGATATGCTCTCAGAGAATTTTCATTTCTTATTGTATTATTGAGTTTCATGATTAAAATTTCTATTTTATAAAGAGACTTTTCATGCATTTTCCTTCATGAATATGGAGTATGATGAGGAATATTTGTCAAATACTGATCGCTTTTTCGAGAATCCCAGATTTTTATTTCATTCAATGATGCAAAAATGATTTATCCATCGAAAATCATGCTGATCAATCATATTCTTTTAAAATTTTTAAACAATATGAAATGAAATATGGGATAACTGCACCTGCATTTGTACCCCACAAATAATAATTATACTTGCGTTTAGCCTAATTGAATGGTTGTGTACAATAATTAGGGACTTGCGTTTTTGAACGTCAATGATCTCCCATTCCTTTCGTATATAACGTGATAAAAAACTTTTGAAAACCAAATGACTTCCGAATTTCCAAGTGCACTATAGTTGTATCCAACCGTTTAAGTTATATCACCTTTCAGAAAAATTTAATTTAGCCTTGCAGGACTTTGAATATCGGCAAAAAATTCCTTATGGAATGAGTAAGCAAGTGCTTGAAATTATTTAATTCGACATAAGAAGGTGTTGATCTCGGGACAGTCAAAGTTCGTGGCCTTGCGTTCGCAGATGGCCAGATCGTCGCAGGAGAATCAGGCGATGATTTGCAGGGGATGGTAAGCAGACTGAATACCAGCATAGGTCTTAAGACTTACATGAATGAAACAAAAATTATTGTATTTGAAAGTAAGGATATGGAAACAATGTGCGCTATTTCCTTAAATGGAGACAGGTTATAACAAGTTGACAATTTTGTGTATCTTGGTAGGTTATTGACCGCTGATGGAAAGATAGATGCAGAGATTTCCAGACGTATAAAACAGGGTAGAAAGATTATCGGCAGTGTGCTGACTATTAACCCGAATCCGCCCACAGTACCATATATGGTACGCATGACAAGTAGAAAGAAAATCGCGTTTGCTGCCGTTCTTTGAGTTCGAAACTCGCGTGCCTCCGCCTTATATCATGGAGGTAACATTCCAGAGTGGCCCTCAAGTTTCGGCTGGGTTGACTTAGCGACATTCCTTCCGCGAGGAGTATTCCCCTTCACCAAAAACGATATCTCAAAGAAAAATTTCGGCGGATTTGGGTTAATAAAGGTAAAAATGTTGTTGTTGTATCTCTATTGCCTCTCAGAATACATAAATTCTATGACAAGGGAAGGTCACTATTGTAAACTTAAATATAAATTGCTTAGAAAATGATAAGAAATGAAAATTTAAATAACGTATGTACAAAGGTTGTTAGGTCTTACTGGACCAGTTCAAGCAGTGTGCTATTCGAACAGAGAGAAAGCTCATATTCTTAAACATGTGCTAATATAGAAATATATGGAGCGGAGCATCCCAGGATTTATATTCAATAACAGTAAGTGAACATTGTTTTCGTTGATCATAACAGTATCACGCAAGTAGTGGTTTCTAAGGGGCGAAGAGATTGGACATTTGCTAAGGATGTGTAAAAGATCCACCTTTGCTCACAAGTAACATAGTTGAAAATTTTGTTGCGGGTCAATTACTGTAGTTCCAGCTTTAGAGGTTAATTTGATGATGAGCCTGGAGGAGGTTCTTAATTGAGCGAAAATACGTTCAAACTGGAAAGGAGATTTGAATAACAGATACTTTCAGGGTAGCTCATGATTGTGCAAAATTTTACTTTATATAAAACTGAATCCACTGTTTTCCAATCTAAATAGATCCTGGGAACGGAAAAAGTCAGGGTATGTATGGATTATAAAATCGATTTGACCTTTGAGGTTGGATCCGTTTGGATCCAGCAAATTGTGACTTATACCCGCTCCTTCCAGTCATCTAATAAGTTGACCTAGCCAGTTGAATTTGAAATTCTTGCTGTTTGCGGTTCCGGCCAGTTTAAGCATACATAATTTAGGATGGCGCGAGTCTTCCATATCGAAAACACTTGCCGCCCAATTCAACGCCCTTTTTAAAATTTGATAGAAACGCAGGATAGACCTTACTCTAATCTAACTACAAAATCAGGTGTATTCCTAGGTAGACGCATACAATAATGAGTTCTTCTTAATTTATTCATGTATTTTAATAATGGAAGACCGCGATGAGTACTTAGTTCTATTTAGAATACTGTAAACCGAGGCTGAGGCTGAGTTGGCTCTGCTAGATGCTTCATGTGCCGCTAAATTGAAAACACCTGCGCTACAGAAGATCGTACCCAGATAGTCAAAAGTTGGAGCCCCTCGCTAATTCGGCCCTCCTTAAATATAGTATATTTGGTTTTGTTTTTGTTAACGGTGAGCCTATTCTCTTTACAATACTCCTGCAGGGCATTGAGTTTTCCTAATGCGTCTATTTTAGATTCCGCTAGAATAATTGAATCGTCCGCGTAAATCAATAATAAAATAAACGTATCTCCCATGATTCTCAGACCCACGAGCCCCTATTTCCTGAAGAAAGCTTCAATATCCGAGGTCAAGAGGATACACATGACTGGGCTTTAAATCTCACCCTGTAGTACACCTTCCGTGACCGCCAATTCCTCTGATCTCATCCCCCACTTTCACGCAAGTTGGGGCTCTCTTATACAGATCCTTTAGAATTTCAGTAATTTTAAAGCTGACCCCGACATCGAAGAGTTTAGACCACATGTGGGTGTGATCCACCGATGGGAAAACTCTTGGAAAATGTACCACAATGGCGTAAATGTGTCTATCTTTCTTTCGTAAGTAGCTTTGCGAGATAGAGGCCAAAGTGAAAATGTTATCAATGCAGCCCCTGACTCTACGAAAACCTGCTTGGGCTTCTGGAATAATGTGGTACGTCGACTCCCATTTTTCCAATCCGGACAACAAGATTTGCGTAAAAATTTTTGGAAACAAATTTATGAGGGCAATAGGCCTGTAGTTATTTAGATTGGTTGAATCTTGCTTTTTATGCAGCATGAGCGGAAAAGATTCAGTCCAATTTAACGGAATATACTCATTCTCAAAAATTTTATTGAAAAGTGTTTCAAGATGAAGAAGCCAATTGGCCGGCAAGTTTTTGTAGAAGTTATTTGAAATTTGATCCGGACCGGAAGCCTTACTCAGTTTAGTTTTATTAATTGAAAATGCTATTTCTCCTGCTGTAATTCTGCCATCTAGTAATGGATGGCGCATATCTGTAAACGATGACGGAGACAGACGTCTGAGAGGAAGGGTCAGGCGGAAGAAATTTTCCCAAACTTTTGTTGAGAGGACTGTAGATTTTATTTTTAAACCTCTGAATCTGTTTACAATATCCAAGAATGTTTTACTATCATTGGCTCTCTCAAGTCCTGCAAGAATCTTGCCTTAAAAACTCGCTTTTTTACTAAATAAAAGTGTTTGGTACGATTTTTTAGCATTGATATAAGCCAACTTAACCTCATCCGAGAAATTTGCCCTACTGGCTCCTTTTAACGTAGCATTCAAAAATGATCTGCTTTGGTGACATTCCGTATCAAACCATGGTTTGTCCTGATTAAAAAGCCCGGAAAGGTTTTTCCTCACTACACACATGTCTGCTTTTTCAGCGCTGTCTATAGGAGCCTCGGTTAGGTTTGAATTGAGATAATCAATGTCTTGCTTATCAAAATAAGCCTCTTATCTGTGCGATAAGTATAATTATTTTGAGAAGGTCTCCCGTTGATCTACTTTCCATCTTAAATCGGTCAAGGTTTTATTATTGTTTACATTCAGCGCCCTTGTGTTCCCAGCTGAGATAGGAGAACAACGTGAAGCGACCAATACCGGAAAATGATCTGAGACGTGTGTAGAGTGATCCACCTTCAAGTCATCAAGCATATCAAGCGTCTTAGCATTAAACTAAACCAAATCATCAATACTTTTGCCCCCTGCAACAAAAAACGTAAAGTTAGCTTGATTATCATTCCGCGATCTACCATTAAGGCGATAAAACTCATTTTCTTTCATCAGTTCTACCAAACGCAACCCCCTTCTATTATGCGCAACGTCCTAGCTCTTCCGGTGTAAACAAAAGTTTGTGTGAGAAAACATTTCAGGAGGACCTTGACCCAAATTCCCCACTCTACAATTAGAATCGCCGTATATCGTTATAGGAATGTAGTTGTATTCATCTGACAGAGCGCATAAAGTTTCTTCGAAGAGATTCAGAATAACATTCGTTTCGACGGACAAAGTGAAATAGCAGATTCCTACAATAAAATTGATTTTATGTGAATTGTAAACACAAATCAATATCCAATATTCTGTTTTATCTATTAGCTTACTGTTATAATATCGTTTATTTATAAAGAGAGCTAGGCCACCACTCGCTCTACCTTTCGATTTTTCTTTTATAGTGTTAGAGAAGAAATTGTTGTAATTGTTTTCCGCGAACAAGCTTTTCGGAATTTGAGTAAGCCAGGTTTCGACAATCCCTATAATATTATATTTATCATAATATATACCTGAATTTAAAAATCTTTCATAGCCATGACAATTCCAGAAGAAGAAGTTTACAGTGTTATTGTTCGGTCCTGGTGCGTTCTGCTCGTTTATCCATTTAGGTTTTTCTTCTTGGTGTTTCTGCTCGCTGTATAGCGGTTGTGAGCATTTCCCTGCGTAAAATTTTCCGTCCGTTGATTGTTGATGACAGGCGGGGATTCCGAGGCTCTGCGTTTTGACACTCCCTGCACGGCGTTTGCATACCCCGTCCTGACTTTATTGTGTGATTCACCCCCATTCCTAGTAGACTTAGTCGTCTGGATTGCAATCTCCAAAGCTGATATATTTGGGAGCTTGAATTTTTTACCATCAACATATATTAAATTGTAGCTTAAGGAGGCTTTTAGATCGCAGGCTCTGGCGTCTTTGAAATATGGAAACAGAGCCTTCCTCTCAGCTTGAACTTTTTTTGTATAGTCTTCAGAAATGCTGATTCCTGTGCCGCGCAATTTCCTGAGTTGAGATAAGATTATTTTCTTATCCCTGAAGGAACGGAACTGCGTCAGGAAGGGGCGGGGGTCAACCCGGGTTTTTCTCCCAATCCTCATAGCAGATTCGACCTGGTCTAAACGTATATCGATATTGAGTGATTGCTTGCAGATGTCACGTACTGTTTGGCCCAGATCCTCGTCGTCTTCCTCAAAGACGCCAAAAATAATCAGATTGTTGTTTCTCAAAGCTCTGTCCATTGCCTCAATTCTCCTATCCTGCTCTATAACAACGGACCTCAGCTTTTCTTGCTCGACTTTGAGCTCATTATTCTCTGTCGTGAGGTCAATTTTGTTGTGGAGAGAAGTAAGTGAGGACTCCACGCTTACCATTTTGTGCATTAATTGCTCGAATTTGTCCTCGGATATTCCGATAGGCGTCGTAGCGATAGCTCCACTACACACAGAAGGATGGCACCACAAAACGCACTCTTCACCGTGTACTAAGGCTCGAAGAGAATAGGAGGCCCAAACGAGAGCAGTTTTCTGCTGATTATTCTTGCGGCAGTGAATAGGTCAGCCACACACTCAAATTACGACAAGAGCAAATTCAACGCAATCGGTGTGCAATTTGTGTGTGATATGTGCGGTAAAACGTTAATCGACAAAGTGAGTAATGAGTGGGATGTCAAAGAATGTGTTGTACAAAAAACAGTGTTTGACACCTTGCACTGCAGAACGGGATAAGAATGTTCGATACCAACAAATTTATATAATTTATGCACGAAAAATCAGTACATGGGGATAAACGGTGCGAGGAGTACGGATATAAAAATTGTCGCACTGAATGCCTTCCTGAACTACGTATCTCCTCCAGCAATGTATGGCCTCAGCAACTCGAGTAATTTATTATAAGATTTTAGAGATATTCTGCAGTGAGAAAAAAACTTATTTTTATGCCGCTTTAAATTTCTAAAAAATATTGAAATATTTCGATTGGATCTTCACGAATCGGATAGATCCAATAAAACAACCTTTATTTACACAACATTACTAATAGCACAAACAACGTGGGATCTCTTCACCTGCACAGTAATTCATGTAAGAATCTCGTCTCTACCGATATGAATACGGAGTTTATCCCACACCAATCTAAGATATTAGTAATACGTTAGCTCTATGTTTTTTAATTATTTACTTATTTATTTTCTTGACTTCGATACCACTTCTTTTAAATTTTAGACTCAGATTTTTTATATTTTAAAATTGTAAATCTATTTATAGGCTATCTGACGAGGGAGTCGGTTTGACTCAGAAACGTAATAGACACGCATTGTAGAATTTTAGTCTGGATGAAGTTGAATGAATAAA